>ML794429.1:239561-259558 GCA_009831015.1 Picea engelmannii | reverse complement strand
AATCTAACCCTAGCGACTTGAACTAACCCTAGAGCTGATAACGTCTTGCCCTAAAATTATCTTTGCTTGGATGAAAAGGTGCGGCTGAGTTATCTCTTCATAGCCATAGAGGTTTTACAAGCTTTCATTGGTTGATTTTGACAAAACGTCACTTCTTGGTTAGCTAACCCTAAGTTGCAGACAACAAATCTTATATAGCTGACGTCACATGCTTTTATCCCTTGTTTTGCATACAACGTTGTGACTTAGTTCATCTATTTTGATAGACATTGAGGTGTAGATCACTTTCACTAGCCTATTTGCCAAAACGTTCCACTCAATTGTCTCATTTTTGACCTAAATCTATGCTTGACGTCACATACATGCAACAACAATATAGGTGACGCAACAACATTATATGTGTGAGCTATTTTGAGATATTTATTGCATTGACATATAATACAAGGTTTAATTATGAACATGGAATGCTTATCATCTCTTATGCTATGTTGAAGAAGTGATCTTTGCCTTTGTTTAGCCATCATTGACTTCGTCAATAGTAGCACTTAATCATTTGCTCATATATATGATAAAGATAGTCAGTTATATCTTGAAGTACTAACCCACTGCAAGCACATATTCTAGTTGTTTGTCTTGTCTCGCAAACAGGTGCATCTTCAGTGGATCTTTCTTCTTGACTATCTTTGGGCAGCAATCTGTGAAAGGGAACTTCTTTGACTTGATCCATTACCCTTCAGCCCTTCTTTAACCCAGATTGCTTAGGGACGTCTCCCTTGGACTAGCCCTCCTAAATAGAAAGAGCCCCCCATCGAGGTGACAGTGGGTGGGGAAGCTCCTGTTACGTCGGTTTTAAGCCTTGACTCAATCTGCCTAAACCCCTCCTACAAACCGTGCGATAACATGCCTAAAATAACATCACAAACTTCAAGGGAAGAAATATCACACAATACCTCGTCTTTGAAGGGATTGATGTTGTAGGGAAGACGACACTGTTGGATGATGCAAACATCTCGTACTTGGGAAAGAGAGCCAATGGTGTAGGGTTGTGGGTGTGGTGTTATCGAAAAGTCCAGCCACTTGACAACCTTTTTTGAAATCAAGTTCTTCTTACTATCGCTATCGACAATGAAATGCAGCAGAGTCCCCTTTACCCACATCTGTGACTGAAAGAGGCGTCCCCTTTCCTCTAGTTCTTCTGGTTCGCTTGGTTGGACTTTGGTGGTAGAGAAAGTGGCACTGGGTTCAACATCAATGATCCACTTCCCACTTTCTAGATTTGATTTAGAGTCAAAATCTGTCTCTGACTCGAAATATTTTAGCTTGACCACCGGTGATTGCTTGGAGCGACATTCTTTGGTGTTGTGCCAAGGAATTTTATGGTATTCACACCATTTTCTTGTGTCCTTCTTCGAATTTTCATTACCCTTCTTGGGATGTGGCTTGGATTGGTTGTCCTGAGAGTGGCCATATTTGTTATGTCTCTTGTTTTGTGGGTTGGGGCCGCCTTTTCACTGCTTTGGCTGTGAGGATTTTTCATATCCAAACTCTCTCCTCTTCTTCTAAAATTTCTGCTCGATCTTGACAACATATCTATAAGTCGCACCTAATGATGCGATGTCCAAAAAATCCATTTTTGTTTGAATGTATCTATGAAAACAACCACGGTATTTGAGCACTAGATGTCATTCAGAGTATTTGATACCAAATTTGGTGCACAGGGTATGGAAAATATTGGTGAAATCTGGTACTTTCTAATCCCTTTCTTGACACAACATGGTTCATCTGATGTATTGGTCCTTGCAAATTCCAATAGGGTAGTACTGCTAGTTAATGACATCCCTGAAGGAATCCCATGTGTGGGTGACCCCAAATATTACAGATTCCTCTATGGCCCTTTGCTTAGAGTAAGTATCCCACTAGTCCTTAACATGGGGGATGGCCTTGAGGAGTGCAAAAGTAATCTTTTCCCTGTTGGAAAATTTGTGTACCAAAAAATACCCTTCAAACAGATTCAACCATTTATCTGCAACATCCACATCTATTATTCCTTTAAATAATGGAATAACAAAATTTACTTGTACCTTGAAGGGGGTTGCATGGCTGCTTGATGAAGATGCGTCTCCTGTGGGTATCCATTTAAGGATCTGTGCAAAGTTGTCCATCATTTCGTTCCTTTGTCACGCAAGGGATTCCTCGAGAATTTTTTTAAAAGGATCTCCTTCTCCATCATCTTTCTTCTCATCCCCCATGGGTTGTTGTCAGGCTCAGTGTGGCAAGTCTTTCCATGGCTGATCTAAAATTGAAGAAGACTTGAAATACTTGAAATTATTTGCAATGTAAATGTTATGTGTTTAAAGCAAAGGGATCAGTTTGCAACACATAAATTAAAGGATTACTCATGAAAATTACACATAGACAATAGCATAATCAATGAACATAAGCACACAAACACAACAATTTGATAAAGGAGTTCACCCCTCTCTTGGGCTACATCTCCTGGTCCAGATTCCAATGGATCATTATTATTAATTGCTCAAAGTGATCAAAACATGTCTTACAATGCTCAAACTGACAAACCGACTGCTCCAATGGCTTCAGAGCATCCAAAAACCCTTGTCTGGGCTCTTTCGACACCTCAATCGGTCGAAAAACGAAGAATTTAGGCCTCCTTGAAGTCTCGCCCTTCAAGCTTGTTGTCTCTGCATCTACAAATTGCACCCTTTTCAAATGAACCTGGCACACACGCAATATAAAGCGTGAAAACCCAGCACCGGACGCAACCGCACCAACGGTGCAAACCGTAGGATGGTTAAGGGCACGCCAGACCCTAACTGCCTAACACCTGGGCGTATGGGTCATAAGACCGCGCGCTTAAACAAATGGGGCTCCGTCCCATATCAAATGATAACATAACACTTGGCGGGAGCTATAACCGTTGGAACCATATATATAAAAAGCGCGTGCCAAACCATAATACATAACCACGGTCACATATATGAAAGCGCGCGACCAAGGGCTGGGCTAGGCCCCGGCCCGGTCGCGGCCCAAAACCATACAATCAATTGACTTTATATTAAATCCGAAACACATATATGTCAAGGAATAAGCGATAGCCCATTGGTTATTGGAGTTTGTGGAAGTTTTATTCGGTGGGGAGGTTCGAGGGTCGAACCCCATGGACTCCATATATTTTAACAAACAACAATGGCAACCACCACCGGGGTGCCACGTGGCAGCCCATGATTGGGCCACGTGGCACCCAATCATTCGCTCGAATAGTGCCACATGTCGACTTCCCATTCAACCACCTGTCATCCAATAATAAAATGCCACGTCACCACACGTATGGTCGTACGACTCTGCCACGTCATCCTGTACGGACTGTACAGTCATCATCAAATTTTTTTCCCTGTTTGACTTAATGAACAGATCGCTATATCTCTCGCTCTCGACGTCCGTTTGAGACAAAATGAGTTGCGTTGGGTTCGCAACGATGAGGCCTACGCTCTCGTCCAGTTTGAAGCAATTCTGAGCACTTTGAATTTTTGAGCAAAATTTGATCCCCTGATCAATGGCTCGACTGGTTCGAGTCCCAACTTCTTGTACCTAGATCTTGTCTGGGACATGCACGAAGAAAAATAAATGAAGAGAAGATCGCTTTGATACCACTGATCCAGATTTATAAGAAGAATGAAAGGAATAAAGACTTAATACAATAACACAGAGATATAGAAAATAACAAAATATATCCAATGAACAATAACTTCTATTGAATAAATAAAATAGGCTAAAACTGTAAAATTGCAGAACTGAAAACAACTTGCTTGAATGGTGGTAGCTATATCTAAGAAGAGATGCGGTTTCTATGTGCATTCATCTGATAAGAATCACTAAAATGAGGCTCTAGAGGCATTTTTAACATTACTCATGAATTCCAAAACCCTATATATCCAAAAACCTAACCCTAGGAGATGAAACACCAAAAAATATGTTGGCCCCGATGGGTAAGTTGGTACCTCAACTTCCCGGGGTCATAAATTTTGCATACGACCTCCATTTTAGGCGTGTGATAGCCCATTGGAAATGTATTTTTGAGAACTACACAGTATGCCCTAAAACTTTGACTTTGTTTATATTTTGATCGTGGCAAGCCAAAAAAACATTGTTTAGGGCCCCAAAACGACATTAGAAGTAAAAAAAGATGTACTGACATGAAAAATTCCAAAATAAGCCAGTTGGATTAGGTGGGAGGCCACCAATCTACATATGGAAGTCTTGTAGGTCTTCAAACAACCCCAAAAGTGTAAAACCTGTTAGCGATAAAAAATGCACTGGTATTTTTTTTGGAGTGTTTTCTCAACTTTTATTTAATACGCTCATTTCTGAAATTTTTGGGCAAAGTCATAACTTCCAAATCCTTCATCGAGCTCTTGTTGATCATTTTGTCCGAGGAATCTTCTGACCTGCATTACAAAAAGGAGAATAAATGTTACCTAGTTCATAATCTTAAATGTATAAGCTTTTATATTTTCACATGCTAAAATGTACTTATGTTATGAAGTGATGGGTGCTCCAAGTGATTCTAAACTCAAGCCAAATTCCTAGTTCATGTCCACATGCCACTAAACCTACACTAAATACAAGACACGAGTTAAATCTATATGCCCTATTCTTATGCTATTATGCTAGCTATGAGTCATGCTAAACTCCAAATCCACATGTCGAGCCATAGGCTTAAAACTACAATACACATAGCCCAACACAGAGCGCCCAAAGCATTAGGTAAAATTCTTATGAAAGAGAAGCTCGCAGGTTGTCTCCTTCCTGCCACAACTTATCAAAGAGCCTGGTTTTCAGTGTGAAGGTGTTGAGTAGTTGTCGAAATTGTAGAGTTTAAGGCACAAATGTTCGATGCCTGTTATTACATATCAAGTGCCAGATATCGATAGTAATCAATAAAATGTAGAATAGAATGCCAGGTACCCGAGATCAATGAGTTGAAGTGGAAAATGATTATAGGTTCCAAGAATGGGTACGCAGGTGTCTTATAGTCGCAGGTGGATGTAGGTAATCTCCATAGGAGGAACACATAAGATAGAGGAGCAGATAACATTATCAACCAGAAGGATTTTGTTCCTATACATCGAGAGGTGGAGGAAAATGTACAGATGTCGACTTAGGGCATCTATCTGCTTGGAGGGTTTGAAGGTGTATGTCATTTTTTGCCTTACAATAGTTATTATAGGCAAGGTGTCTGTTTGAATTGCATTCCTTGTCACTGTCATAATGTTTTTCATCTCTCTTGTTTGAAAAAGCTCAAGAATTGGAAGATTTTTTCTACATGAATACCGGATATAGTAATCACTACTGTGCACAAGATTTCAGTGAAAGGAGTAGTGGTTTAATTGCATATTTATGGGTCAAATATGAAGATGACATGAAATATCAAATAGAAAGGCGCACATGATAAGCAACAAATAATACAATTGATGGGATTGCTTCGATTGCTAGTCATTCAGTTCATGAATTTAGACCACAATTGCCAAGATGAAACTACCTTGATGCAACATCAAAGATTACCCTAAACTGGGCATTAGATCTATATTTCAGGTTTCAACTGATGGGTTATTCATTCTTCTTGCAAACAACAGAAGTGGGCCTAAAAACTGCATTTGGACAAACCCCCTTACTGTAAGATCATTTCTTGGTTGCTGGTTATTGTAGTTACTCTTGGGAACTGTAAGAGATCTATTTGAGTAAGAAGGAATTCCTTGAAGTTGATGACTGGAATATCTCTAGATGGGCTTCCATTGGAGAGTTTCAACTATGAATTCATTTTTGGTCAATACAATAAAATTTCACTAGTTGATTTAAGCAGGAGTATGAATGCCTTCAAGACCTCAGTCTGAGGCACATCTTGACCTTGAAACCCCAGCAGAGGCAGCCATTAACATTATAAATAATCCAGAGGAAACCATTAACATTATTGATAATCTAGAGGTAGCTATCAATCCTACCAGTAATCCAGACCCTGCTCAGGATGCAGAGGACCCAAAGGAGCATAATTGAATATTAGAAAGATAGAAGGAAATGCATTTTTGCAATTTTGAAAGATAAATTGAAAACAAAGCTTTGGGTGGCTTACAGGTTAGAATTTTGGCTCTTTAGCCACCGAAAGCGTAGGCAAGGTAGAGAGACACTCTTTTTGCATAGATCCAAGTTTTGAAAATCCTTTTGGCACGAGGAAGATTTCTATGTGATGATTATAATTTAGAGGATCAAATTTAGTGTCCTGTTCCAGTTTTGAAGGTACCAACAAGGTGGAAATGATAAGGCTTCTTGCTTATATTTGGAAAAAGATGACCTGTCTGTCAAGTTGGCATTTTCAACTTCATCCAGCAGCTAATGAAGACTTGTGTAGCTGTCGAATACTATAAAGGTTATCAAAGATTCGAGTCATATAAAAGGAAAATAGGTTATGAAGCTTTCCAATTTTCGGTTGAAGATATGACCAACTCTCAAAGAAGGATCTCAAGTTGCCTTGTCATCACTAGAATTTTGCTGAAGAAGTCAAATATGTTGAAGATCAAATTATGAATCAAATTGCTCCTTGAGAATAATATCTATTTCCTAGAATCATGTAATTGATTAGATTTGTACACACTTGTAATTCCGAGATCTATCATTTGAGGATCTAAAACTGTTTTGTTAAACTTATTTAAACCGATAGAGGCCACAATGCTAGAGGTTCAAGCCTGGATACATAGACCATACTTCCTTTGTAATAGACCTTTCTTGCATATAATACATATACCCAAGCTTCTTTCTTAGTTACTATCAGAATGCCATCTTCTTTCTATTTCTGTACTTTGAATGATTACTTTTTATCTAAGTTTGTCTAATTGCAGGTGACTGTCATCTCACCATGTCAATTCATAAACACTGATTGAATAGTAATCTGTACTATTTTTATTCATCCCATCATATATATGGTTTGGTTGATAAATATAGTCTTCTTCACCCACCAAGTTCATTTATTCATCTGATTATTAACTCTTGAAAGCATTGTCTTACCTGGTTATATATATTTGAGTGTCTTGAGAGCGAACCAGTTGGTTAATTTATCCCATTTGATCCCATAAACACATAAAACCAAAACACATTTTAAGTTACCTGGCTTCTTTAAGCTACAACCTGAGAAGGAATCCCTGAGAGATAACAAATTGGCACCGTTACTGGGGAGAGAAATTTGAAGCAAGCTTCCCTGGGAGACGACAAGATCCATCTTTGATGATAGAAAAGGTATGGACATATTTTCGGTTGTAATCATCTATCTGGTGACTCCATGAAGGACAGATTCTGTGACGACTCCATTGTTCTGAAATCTGTTGGCGACTCCACTGGTATGAAATGAACAAGAGGTATGCATTTTGCAATTTCTCAAGTATTTCTGGTTACCCTCATCCAGTACCTAGTAGAGATGAATGGGAAAAAGTCTTCCCAGATTTCGAGAAGAGTGGGAAGTGCCAGCTGAACACTTGTTGGATTTTCATGACTTTATTCATCGGCTTGAAATTATACATGAGGATGTTCAAATTAAGATTTTCAGATATTCATTGAAGGGAGCATCCCTTGATTGGTGCAGATCTCTTCTAGCTTTAGGTATTCACTCATTATCAAGTTTTCATGATGCTTTTCATTTGTTTTGTAAAGATGAATTTCTAGATGAAAGTCTCTTTGAAGATTGCTGTGATGAATTTGAGAAGCAAGTTCAACAGGAAGTAGTTCATTCTTCTATTTGTAAAGATGAAAATTATGTTGTTGAGGAAGAGCTTCTTGATACAATTAATTATGAGGATTGCATGGTTGTAGATGCATCAGGACCTGTCTCTGATGCACCTGTTGCCTTTGATTTGTATGAAGAAATAGTTATAGAAGGACAAATTACTGAAATTTTTGAAGAGGCTGCCTACAATATATTCTCACCTGTAAGTGAAGAGAAAGATATGAAGATTGTATGTTCTTCTTTGCAAGATGCAGAGGTTTGTTGTTCTCCGATTTTTTATAATTATGAAGATGAAGAAGAAAAAATTTCTACAACAAATGATGTTGACTTGAGTAGCAGCCAACCAATATATGACAACTACAAATCTGATTTTGATGAGCCTTTTTCTTTGCCCATCAAGGAACAACATCATGTTGAAATCAACCATTCTATGTTTGCAAAAGACTTTAAATATGATGAGTTTAATCTTCCTGAAGATTTAAGATCTTCGCTTTTGTTTGCAACATCTCATGAACAAAAGACTGATATCATTTATGAAGAAGATATCAAACAAGAAGGGGTTAGTAGTCAAATCAACTCATTGCTATTTTCATAATTGTAGAAACCTGTTTATGAGCAGATCCATATATAATAAGGAGAAGAAAGGCTTGAGCAACAAACAGAGTTAGATTCTTTCTATGATCCGGTAGCCGTTTATATGGAGTTATGTTTTTCAGAAGTCTTTAGTTGTGAAATCTTTGGAATCAAAGAAAATGATGATTGTAAGTATGCTCTGCAAGTTGAAATTTTGTTGCACGACATGAAGTGTTCTTTGACATTTATCTTCATGCAAAGAGATTTTGTAAATAGTTCGATGTTATCATGGATTCATTGGAAGCATGATGTCACATGATGAGCATGTTTTTACTGGTTAAGAGTAGGAATAGGTAGAGAATAAGTTTGCCATCAAGCATGGTTGGAGATTCTTTTTAGTTTGTTAGTTTGCAACAATGAATTTGCATTCAAAGTTTGAATAAAGATTGTAGAGATCTAATGACGACATTAAATGACTCCATAGCCCAATGGACTAGACACAATACAAATCGTGGATGATTTCTAAGCAGGTTGCAGGATTTTTAGGTTAAATGGACAGACACAGGTTTGTTTGTTCCTAAAACCTCATAGGCAGGCTACATGTTTGCAGGGGATCAGTTGTGAAGTCCAGATGACTCCATAGCCCAACGATAAAGGATAGATGACTCCATGGTCAATGGTAAAGACGACTGGAATTACTAGGTTCTTGGAAACCTCATAGGGAGGTCTCCATCCCAGTTGGAGCCAGATGTTAGCAATAAAAAATGCACTGGTATTTTATTTGGAGTGTTTTCTCAAATTTTATTTAATATGCTAATTTCTGAACTTTTTTGGCAAATTCATAACTTCCAAATCCTTCATCGAACTCTTGTTGATCATTTTGTCCGAGGAATCTTCTGACATGCATTACAAAAAAGATAATAAATGTTACCTAGTTCATAATCTTAGCTATATTAGATTTTATAATTTCACATGCTAAAATGTACTTCTGTTATGAAGTGATGGGTGCTCCAAGTGATTCTAAACTCAAGCCAAATCCCTAGTTCATGTCCACATGCCACTAAACCTACACTAAATCCAAGCCACGAGTTAAAGCTATATGTCATATTCTTATTCTATTATGCTAGCTATGAGTCATGCTAAACTCCAAATCCACATGTCGAGCCATAGGCTTAAAACTACAATACACATAGCCCAGCATAGAGCACCAAAGCATTAGGTCAAATTCATATGAAAGAGAAGCTCGTGGGTTGGCTCCTTCCTACCACAACTTATCGAAGAGCCTGGTTTTCAGTGTGCAGGTGTTGAGTAGTTATCGAAATTGCAGAGTTTAAGGTACATATGTCCGATGCCTGTTATTACATATCAAGTGCCAGATATCGATAGTAATCAATAAAATGTAGAACAGAATGCCAGGTACCTAAGATCAATGAGTTGAAGTGGAAAATGATTCTAGGTTCCAAGAATGGGTACACAGGTGTCTTGTAGTCTGATCTAGGTGGATATTGGTGGCCACCCACCTTTTCCAACTGGCTCAAAACAGTTTTCTGGCAATTTTGACAATTTACTATTTTTAGCAGGTTTTAACTTCCGGGGCCATTTTGAGGGCCTAAATGAAGGTTTTTCGAGATCGAGGTTCTCAATGATAGCCTAAGGCATCATTGAACCCCCAAAATGAATCTCCTTGATGATACATTTCCAACGAGCTATCATACGCCTAAAACGAAGATCGTATGCAAATGTTACGACCCCGAAAAGTTGATGTACTAACTTACCCAAACGGGGCCCACATGAATTTTGGCGCTTCATCTCCTAGGGTTAGGTTTTTGGATGTGGGCCTTATTTGGGTAAGTTAGTACATCAACTTCCCGGGGTTGTAACGTTTGCATACGATCTCCATTTTAGGCGTATGATAGCTCGTTGGAAATGTATTATCGAGGAGATTCATTTTGGGGGATCAATCATGCCTTTAGCTATCATTGAGAACTTATATCTCGAAAAAACTTCATTTAGGTCCTCAAAATGGCCCCAGAAGTTAAAACCTGCTAAAATTAGTAAATTGCCAAAATTGCCAGAAAACTATTTTGAGCCAGTCAGAAAAGGTGGGTGGCCACCGATATCCACCTGGATCATAGTCACATGTAGATGTAGGTAATCTCCACGGGAGGAACACATAAGATAGAGGAGCAGATAACATTATCAACCAGAAGGATTTTGTTCCTATACATCGAGAGGTGGAGGAAAATGTGCAAATGTCGACTTAGGACATATAGTTGCTTGTAGGATTTGAAGGTGTATGCCATATTTTTCCTTACAACAGTTATTATCGGCAAGGTTCTTGTTTGAACTGCATTCCTTGTCACTGTCAGAATGTTTTTCATCTCTCTTGTTTGAAAAATCTCAGGAATTGGAAGATTTTTTCTACACGAATACTAGGTATAGCAATCACTATTGTGCACAAGCTTTCAGTGAAAGGAGTAGTGGTTTAATTGCAGATTTATGGGATAAAGATGAAGCTGACATGAAAGATCAAACAAAAAGGTGCACAGGATAAGCAACAAATAATACAATTGATGGGATTGCTTCGATTGCTAGTCATTCAGTTCACGAAGTTAGACCACAATTGCCAAGCTGAAACTACCTTGCTGCAACATCAAAGATTACCCTAAACTGGGCATTAGATCTATATTTCAGGTTTCAACTGATGGGTTATTCATTCTTCTTGCAAACAATAGAATTGGGCCTAAAAACTACATTCGGACAAACCCCATTACTGTAAGATCATTTCTTGGTTGCTGGTTATTGTAGTTACTCTTGGGAATTGTAAGAGATCTATTTGAGTAAGAAGGAATGCCTTGAAGTTGATGACTGGGAGATATCTAGATGGGTTTCCATTAGATATTTTCAACTATGAATTCATTTTTGGTCAATACAACAAAATTTCACTAGTTGATTTAAGCAGGAGTATGAATGCCTTCAAGACCTCAGCCTGAGGCACATCTTGACCTTGAAACCCCATTAGAGGTAGCCATTAACATTATTGATAATCCAGAGGTTGCCATTAACATTATGTTGGGCCCCAACAACTCCCCCTATATTTTTACAAAATTTAAAGGGCCCCGTTAGAATCTTGATAATTATAATGAGCTATAGAAACAACCTTTTCAAATAGTTCCATACCTTGGCTTGCTTTGAGACAAACTTAAGACATTCACTATAGTATGAAACATTCATTACAGGAGTATATTTCAAAAGTCAGAAACGAGCATACAAATCTCAATTTAAACAAAACGTTAATTTTTATCAAATGTTTATTTTTGTTTAAATTATGATTATGTGTTTATTCTTTTGTTCATTAGCAAGTTTGACTATTTTGAATAATGTGTTAAATACTTCATCAAATTTTATCTTGGTTGGTTTCTCATTTTCATAAAATCATTTGGTGATATTAATTAATTAAATTCTTTTTTCATTTTGCATCTCATAATAATAGTAAAAAATAAAAAAAGAATTATCTATCATTTGTTTGATTTTGTAAAAAACCAAAATTAATATTTTTCTCTTCTCCATTAACTTGAAGCTTCTGGAATTTTAGGATTATTTTAAACAATGTTTATTTATATCTTATAGTTAGTTTAAATTCATTTTTTATTTTATTGTTCTAGATTTTGTTTTATTCTCAATTTTTAGGTTATTAATTTTGGTTTCTTTTTGTTTCACAGGTTTCTATTATCAAATATTTGATACGGATCTGATCATGGCTTGATTTTATTATCCAAATACGTTCAAGATGATTGATCCAAAAATAATATTGGATTGCTACAAATAATTTTATGAGCAACAACAGATAAAATTTGGAAAGATGTCAAGATCAGATAGACGATTTTGCAGGACTGATTGCAGCCAAACCGTGAGGAATTTGGAGAAACGGTTGAAAACCCAAAACCAAAATGGACCCATTTACCTTCTGCACAAATATTTTCCCAAAAAAATGCACGATTTGAGAGATATTTGGGTCTCTTTTAGAGGCAAATTTCAGGTGGAGGAAATTAATAGTGATGCCCAGATTGTTCATTCATTTTATAAATATATGAGAAAGATCAGAGCCATGGAGGGATGAAAGAATTGGAGAGGAGGATTTTAATCCTTTCTCTTTTGTATATTATTTCTTTTGTAAACTTTTTTATTTCTTTTCAAATGGATTAATGGATGGCAGGAAGCTTTGGGAGAATGGATGAGTATTTTTAAAGAAGAATTTGAATTCCAGGTTGCTTAATGGATTTTGTCCTGTAAGTAAAATGATTTTATTTTCATATAATATCTTCATATTCTTTCAATAATTGATTATGCATTGATTTAAATAGCTTTAGTCTTTTTTATCAATACATGGTTAATTATTATTATTTATATATTATTTTTTCCAATATTTAAGAGTTTATTATCCAAAACAATTCTTCCAGGACTACAATATGGGCATGTGATTTTGAGAAAGAATATGGGAAAGTAATTCATCTTTGGCTTTAGACATGTGTGATACTTATTCCATATTATTCTTTCATTATTGTTATATTATGAAAATGTTATAACGGTTGATTTTAGCTTTAGCTTGTCAATCATATGGTGTTTCATACTATTAAATGTTATATGTTGCCCATAATTTCTTATTCCATTTTTTATGTGTGATCAATCAATCATTTGATTATTATGGAATTTATTTCTAATGTTAAATGATGGATAATATCAATACCTAGAATTGAGTTTTCTTTCGTTCTTAAATATTGATTATCTTAAGATCACACAATTTTTAATTAGTTGTCTTCCTGTTGTTATTAATTTACTCCAACATCAAATAATTCTTTGAATGTATTATGGAAGTGCTAATATTGTTCTGTTATAGGTTTCCCTCAACAACAATACATACAGGAGCTCATACAACACAGAAAGATAAATACCAGTTTCCTCGATTAGCAACATGTTATTATGTGTGTTATTTAGTTAAGTTGTTTATGAATGAAACAATGAATGTATGGTTCAACTTTGACTATCCACATGTTCATGTTTCATTAACTTTTTTGCAAGATTCTTTAAATTTATAAAATAAAAACAATAAATATTTTTATGTGCTTTCTTTATCTGCTTTCTAGAAGTAATCATTTTTCCATTGATTTTCATAAGTTTCGATTAAAACTTGCATCTTGTAAATCATGTAAATAAATGAGACGTGTATATCTTCTACTTAAATATAACTACTACAGTTACATTAGAGCATATGTACATATATATAGTGTTTAGTAATTAGTTAGTTATTTCTTTCTTTTAGGATTCTTAGATTGACTAACGGAGCCATTAAACCCGTTAGAACGAGTTATACCAAACGGCTTGGGTTATTTAGACAACCCCAGACCAGACTCGCTCTTCTAGTTGATAGACGGTCAATTTCGCCCGTCAACACATTATTGATAATCCAAAGGCAACTAGCAATCCTGCCAGTAATCCAGACCCTGCTCAAGATGCAGAGGACCCAAAGGAGCAGAATTGAAGATTAGAAAGATAGAAGGAAATGCATTTTTGCAATTTTGAAAGCTAAATTGAAAACAAATCTTTCTGTGGGTTAGTAGAGATTTTACAACTATTCTTAGCCACCAAGATTTCAGTGACTTACATGTTAGAATTTTGTCTCTTTAGCCACAAAAAGAACAGACAGGGCAGAGAGGCACTCTTTTTGCAAAGATCCAAGTTTTGAAAATCCTTTTGGCATGAGGAAGATTTCTATGTGATGATTATAATTTAGAGCATCAAATTTAGTGTCCTGTTCCAGTTTTGAAGGTGCCAGCAAGGTGGAAATGATAAGGCTTCTTGCCTATTTTTGGCAAAAGATGACCTGCCTGTCAAGTTGGCATTTTCAACTTCATCCAGCAGCTAATGAAGACTTGTGCAGCTGTCGAAGACTATAAAGGTTATCAGATATTCGAGGCATATAAAAGGCAAATAGGTTATGAAGCTTTCCAATTTTCGGTTGAAGATATGACCAGCTCTCAAAGAAGGATCTCAAGGTGCCTTGTCATCACTAGAAGTTTGTTGAAGAAGTCGAATATGTTGAAGATCAAATTATGAATCAAATTGCTCCTTGAGAATAGGATCTATTTCTTAGAATCATGTAATTGATTAGATTTGTACACACTTGTAATTCTGAGATCCATCATTTGAGGATCTAAAACTGTTTTGTTAAACTTATTTAAACCGATAGAGGCCACAGTGCCAGAGGTTCGAGTCTGGATACATAGACCATATTGTCTTTGTAATAGACCTTTCTTGCATATAATACAAATACACAAGCTTCTTTCTCAGTTAATATCATATTGCCATCTTCTTTATGTTTATGTACTTTGAATGATTACTTTTTATCTAAGTTTGTCTAATTGCAGGTGAATGTCATCTCACCATGTCAATTCATAAACACGATTGAATAGTAATCTGTACTATTTTTATTCAGCCCATCATATATATGGTTTGGTTGATAAATATAGTCTTCTTCACCCACCAAGTTCAGTTATTCATCTGATTATTAACACTTGAAAGCATTGTCTTACCTGGTTATATATATTTGAGTGTCTTGAGTGTGAACCAGTTGGTTAAGTTATCCCATTTGATCCCATAAACACATAAAAGCAAAACACATTTTAAGTTACCAGGCTTCTTCAAGCTACAACCTAAGAAGGACTCTTGGAGAGATAACATAACCCACAATTACAAAGAATTACAAAAGAACGTGTTGAACTAACAAGTGTCAAGAGTGTAAGTTTAAACCTGTGAAGTAAAGAAATGCATATAGATTCTTAAGAAAAACATAATTTAATCAATGGCTCATACACAAAGTACACATAGATTTTATACTGGAAACCCTCAACCGGGGAAACCTTTCTTATATTCATTATCTCGAATTTCACCATTCACTATACAATAAATACAATGTTTTTAGGTATTCCGTAGATACCAAAACCCTAATCCCTAAAAACGAGATTATTTTTAGTAAACCGCTAAAAATAGCAAAAACCACCCAAAAATAAATTTCGGGCCGCTACCCCGAACCTTGTCGGCCCCGGGCTACACATGACGCCAAATGTTGTGCGTAACCAGGGGGGGTATACCTGCTCCCCCTGGGACCCCCTAGGAAAGTACTCGGCACACACAACACAAGCAGATCACTACTACGAGGGATCGTCAGACGCAGTTGTCATATTTGACGCGCCCACACACACTCACATGCAAAGAATATAACACATACCCAACATTCTCCCACTTGTTGTTTTCTCTTCATCCAGGGGTCCAGGGGATTATATAGTCAACAATCCAGGGCAACAATGCCCATTTTTACTCTACACCATAAGAAATTTTCTATGCTCACAGACTTTGTCAATGAATTTGCAACATTCTTCAAAGTGTCAACCTTTTCTAGCAACACCTTCTTTTCCTCAACCATGTCTCTCACAAAGTGATACTGAACATCAATATGCTTTGTCTTCGAATGATAAGCTGAGTTCTTTACCAGGAAGATTGCACTTTGGCTACCACAATCTAATCTCGCTTGTTGTACCAACCCAATACCTGAACATAATCTTTGTAACCATACTTCTTCCTTGCTTGCATGAGTGGCTACCATGTATTCAACTTCTGTAGTTGAGAGTGCCACTATAGCCTGTCTTTTGCTCATCCAACTGATTGCTCCTCCAAATAGGTTAAACACATACCCACTTGTAGATCTTTTGCGATCTAGATCTCCAGCCTAGTCTGCATCAACAAAGCCATGTATATCCACCACTCTTTCCAATCCTGGTCTTCCTTGGTAGCACAATCCATAACTAGTAGTGCCATGAAGATACCTGAAGACCCTCTTTACTGTTGTCCAATGCTCCTTCCTTGGTTTTGACATATACCTGCTCAAAACTCCCACTGCATGTGCAATGTCCGGTCTAATATAGACCATTGCATACATCAAATTGCCAACTACACTGGTATACAGAATATGGGACATGCCCTCTTCTTCTTCCTGCGTCTTGGGACTGATCTACAGATAAATTTACACCTATAGGAATAGGAACCTTGACTGGTTTACTTCCATGCATATTAAACCTCTGCAATATCGTCTCAACATATTTTCTCTGATTCAACTAGAGTTTCCATTTTGCACGATCTCTTTTAATCTCCATTCCCAGAAAGAAGTTAGCAGCACCGATATTTTTCATGTCAAATTTGTAGGATAGCTGCGATTTCATCTCCTTGATAACATCCATGTTATTTCCTACCAACAACAAAGCCTTCTGGCTACTTCATGTAGATTTCTTCTTCCAGATTCCCATGTAGGAATGTTGTCTTCACATCCATCTGTTCCACTTCAAGATCAAAAGCAGCAGCAATAGATAAAAGAAATCTAATAGAAGTTAACTTAGCAACAAGAGAACAAATTTCACCAAAGTCAATTCCCTTAACTTGGGAATAACCTTTTTCTACTAACCGAGCTTTGTATTTCTCCACTTTACCTTGTGCATTAAACTTCTTCTTAAACAACCATTTTCTACCAACAGATTTTCTTCCAGCTGACAACTCAACTATATCCCATGCCTCATTTTTATCCAAGGCATCCATTTCTTCAACCATGGATTTCTTCCAAAGTTTACTATCCTCTAAATTCACTACTTTCCTGACAGTTCTGGAATCATCATCAGTAATAGATAAAGCAAAATTGGAACACAAATCAGGGGGACTATACCTTTATGGTTTCCTTCTATCTCTCTCCTCAATACTGGGGTATGAGGTTCTTCTTCTTCTTCTTCTTTTGCTTCCTCTTCTTCAGATGATTCCGATTTTGCATCATCCAACTCAAGCTCTATTTTCTCAGGTTTGTCTTGCGTTGGTAGGAATTCTTGTTTGGACACATATTTTACCTCTCTGAAAACAACATCTCGACCGTAAACAGTTTTCTTGGTTTATGGGTTCCAAAGATTATAACCTTTCACACCATCTTTATAACCAATAAAGATACACTTTTTAGCCTTTTTATCCATATTACTTCTATTTTCCTTTGGAACATGTACATAAGCATCACAACCAAACACTCTAAGATGTTGAAGAGAGGGTTTCTTTCTAGACCATACCTCGTGTGGAGTTTTATAATCCAATGTTGATGAAGGTGATCGATTGACCATGTAACATGTTGTACCCACTGCCTCTGCCCATAATTCTTGTCCTAACCCGGAACCGTTGAGCATGCTCCTTGTTTTTTCCATCAGTGTCCTATTCATCATTTCTGCAACTCCATTCTGCTGAGGAGTGTATGGAGTAGTCTTCTGCCTCGCTATACCACACTTCTTACCTAATTCTTTGAATTCATTTCCACAGAATTCTCCATCATTATCTATTCTCAGTACCTTTATTTTCTTCTCTACCTAATTTTCTACCAGAGCCTTAAACTCTTTAAATTTATCAAATACCTTAGATTTCTTTCTAAGAAAATAAATCCATGTGTTTCTTGAAAAATAATCTATGAATGAAACATAATACACAGATTTACCTAGGGATGGAATAGGAATAGGTCCAAACACATCACTGTGTATCAACTCTAAGATCCCCTTTGCTCTTGTAGCACCAGATGGGAATATTACTCGATTCTGTTTACCTGTAAGGTAGCTAGAGAGGTAGTGGGGGGGCCCAGAGGGCCCATATTGATAATAATGGAGGTCATTCAATGTAAGGTGGACTAGGTCCACTATATTATTAAATAAGGCCCACTATGGTAGTTAGATATAATAAATGTAAGAGGACTTCTTTGAAGGTTCTACTTTTAGAAGATTCCTCCTCTAGAATGTTCTTAGGTGATGGTAGCACTATATAAAGGAGTTCAAGCAATGTAATGAGATATGAAGAGAAGTATTGTATTTGGAGTGGTAGCTCAATAGGAGGATGCCCCCTCGAAGAGACAAGTGAACAGGAGAGGATCCCTTCAATAATAAGATCCATTGTATGGTGTTGCCCTACCTCAAGGGTTTGGTAATAATAAAGTGTGGTTTCTTCTATCTTGCTTTGTGGATCTATTGTGTATTCAGTATTTGTGGTGATTATATTTTTAGATATATTCAGGTTCTTAACAAGTGGTATCAGAGCACTTTCCTTGGCCGGAGTTGTGGGCAACTATTTTTTATTTTTGCAGATTTTTTTTCGGAGAAGAAAAAAGAGGGCCGCGACATTCCAGAAATTTTCAGTATATTTATGCACAAAAGTTTTAGAAAAGGGTTGTATATGTGAGTTCCTCTCATAAAAACACCCAAGTTAAAAAAAAAAATCGTCTGAAACGGAGTCCGGAATGTCAAGATATTGAGGTTTTAAAATCTGTAATTTTTCAGGGTTTTTCTGCGGACGACGACGCAATTTGTTTTTAATTATGTAGCATTTGGAGGCCGAATTTGCCCAAATAAATTACATATCTGAGTTCCTCTCACAATTTCATCCAATTTCAAAAAAAAAATCAGCCGAAACGGAGTCTGGGAAGTGAAGTTATGAGCATTTTAAGTTCAATAGTTTTTTAGGGTTTTTCCAGAAAAAACCGTGATTTTTTGCCGAAACTTCTTGTGTCTATTTTTGAGTTTTTCGTGATGGCTGCAGGACCGAAGAGTTCATAGGGTGCTCAGATGGATATTTCGTCTCAAACCTTGAAAGAAATTCTTGAATCATTCAAAGCCCAATTGGATGATAGATTGGATGTATTTGCACATGGCCTCACAAACAGCCTCACACGTAGCCTCACAAACAACCTCACACATGGCCTCAATGATAGTTTTCATAATATTCAAGATTAATTGAATAACATGCAGGAGAGATTTCTTATGGAGGGTCTCATGAATGAATATAATCAAGAAAGATATGCTTGGTATGATTTTGAGGAAGATTGTGATGATTGGTAAATGGATAGTTGTCATTTCTGGGATGACAACCACTTCCATATTTTATTTGATAACTCTACTCCACCTTCTGTAGAGAACATCAATGTCCCAAATCAGGAGCTAGTTACCAACATTCAGTCTGCATATTCTACAATGGTATTATTCCTTCCAGATTCTGCTATGACCCTTTTCCACTATGTGGATGGATCTTCTTATTTGGATCCACATGATAGGTGTCAATCTTTGGAGCATCATTTGGAGTTGGTTATTGGGTTCCAAAATATTCTACGGGGAGTTCACATGAGCACTTGGACATGGGACCCGAGCTTACAATGGTGGTTGGACTACTTCAGCATGGTGGATTTCCTTCCTACATGGGACTTTGGTTCTTCAGTCTTCTTCAGCATTACGGTCCACAATTATTCATGGGACCCTGGTATATGGTTGTACATCAAGCGTTGAGGACAACGCTTTCCTAAGGGGGATGGAATGTAAGGTAGCTAGAGAGGTAGTGGGGGGGCCCAGAGGGCCCATATTGATAATAATGGAGGTCATTCAATGTAAGGTGGACTAGGTCCACTATATTATTAAATAAGGCCCACTATGGTAGTTAGATATAATAAATATAAGATGACTTCTTAGAAGGTTCTACTTCTTAGAAGGTTCTACTTCTAGAAGATTCCTCCTCTAGAATGTTCTTAGGT
>ML794429.1:194134-221656 GCA_009831015.1 Picea engelmannii | reverse complement strand
TCTGGCAAAGAACATAACAAAGTAATACACTTATCTTCTTCTGCAATCGTAATATTAACAGATCCAAGTTGACTTACCAGAGTATTAAAGGCATTTAGATGTTCTGTCATAGAATCTCCATCTTCCATCCTAAGATGATACAACTTCTTTCGAAGAAACGACTTGTTTACTAGGGACTTTGATTGATACAAATTCCCTAACTTATCCCATAGTTCCTTGGCTGTAGATTCTCCTGAGACATTCAACAACACCGAATCTGCCAGGCAGAGTCGAATGGTACTCCTTTCTCTTCTGTCCAACTTGTCCCAATCTTCCTTTGACATACCAGTAACTGGTGTACTAGTAGTTTGTGTACTGGTAGTTTGTGTACCAGTGGTCTATGTGCTTGTAGATGGTGTACCAGTAGGCTGTGTACCAGGATCCACAACAATCCATTGTTCTTTGTCTACAAGAAGGTCCTCCATCTTGAGCTTCCATAGCTCAAAGTTTTTACCGTTGAACTTCTCTATCTCGATTCTAAATGAGCTCGCCATTCCTTTTACTTTACTCAAATATCCACTGCAAAAGCTCCCACTAAACCCAGGTTTATCATAGACCCAAGATAAACTTGATCTGTCAAAACCGAGCCAAACCCTTAGCAACAAAGGCATCCCTCTGAAGCCAAAAATGTGCTCTGATACCACATGTAAGTTTTAAACCTGTGAAGTAAAGCAATGCATATAGATTCTTAAGCAATACATAAATTAATCAATGGCTCATACACAGATTACACAGAGATTTTTACCAGAAACCCTCAACCGGGAAAACCTTTCTTGTTTTCATTATATCGAATTTCACCATTCGCCATACAATATATACAATGTTTTTAGGTATTCCATAGATACCAAAACCCTAATCCCTTAATCCGGGATTAATTTACAAATCAGCTAAAAATAGCAAAATCCGCTAAAAATAGAGTTGAAGAGCTATGCACTTGCATTTGTTTTTGTGAGTGCGTAAACAATGAACTTGGTGATAGTTCATCATGATTGATTCATGATTGTCACATGATTGTGTATCATGTTTGTTGACTTGTCATTCTGGGAAGGTCGATATGTTTCAAATAAGTTTCGACTTGTGTCGAAGTGTCATGACGATTATGTTGTGTCGATCATGTTTTTCGACTTATGTTTAGTTGATGGTGTTTGTTGGCTTGTAAGTCAATTTTGAGTACATCGAGATAGAGGAAACACCATGTGCTTTGATGAAGCACAGGATGCGACATTTTGTTTGAAGAGCAAAAATATTTTGTTGGCATCATTTTCAGCCTTGTGTCAATTTGTTTTCAAGATTGATGGTTTTCTTGGCTTGTGACAAGATGTCGCAGGAAAGTTTTTGCAGCCATTGGAGAGCAAACTGTGTTGACGCCAAAGATTTCATAAGAGGGACTTGATTCTCAGTGGGAAGGTTGGCAGTCTTCCAAGCATAGAGAGAACAATGGGTCAGCAGCAACCAGAGAACAGTGGTTGAGGGACATAGTCAGTTGCAGTGCAAGGCATGTCAAAGTATCCAGGTGATTGTAGAAAAGACTTTTCAAGTAGAATCAGTTGATAGAACTTGAAAGGAGAAGAGTATTGAAGATCATATATTTAATCATAAGCTTTTGTAGGTCCAAAATCCTTTCAGTGGGAAGGTGTGATCAGAATCTGGATCAGGGAACAAATTTTAGCTCAAAAATCAACATTCTCGGAATTTCCTCAAAACGAATGAGAGCGTATCCCTCATCATCACGAACCCAATGCAACTCATTTTGTCTCAAACGGACATTGGGAGCGAGATATATCGCAATCTGTTCAAATCGTCAAACAGGGAAAAAAATGGGACGCTGACTGTGCAGTCCGTACAGTCCGTACGGATGCTGACGTGGCATGATTGTACGATGACGTGGAAAAAGTAACGTGGCAGAGCTGAGTTGGCACCTGCTGATGTGGCAGTTTGTGATTAGCTGACAATTGGACGAATGTTGTTTCGACACGTGGCATTTATTAGGCAATGATGTGGTGCCACGTGGCCCAGTCATGGGCTGCCACATGGCACCCCTTTATTGGCTATTGGTTCGTTTATTTAAAATTTTATGGGTTCGTGGGGGTCGAACCCCGAACCTCGTCCCACTGTCCAAATCTTTAACAAAGGCCAACCCACCAACACGCCACACTATGGTTCTTAATAACCATATGTTGAAATATATTTATATGTTGAAAGGTTTACTTTTTGGCACGGGGTTAGGGATGGGGCTAAGCCCCAGCCCCCGGTTCTTATGTGTGCGCGTTAATTACATATGACCCTACCCTCCGATGGTGTGTGCGCGGGGGGTTTTCCAATGTCAGCTCGCGGTTTTGTGTGTTTCAAACATGACCACTTGCTACACGTAGAGCGCGAAGCTATGGCACAGATTTGGTTTACAACATGGGTAAAACCTCGATTTATGTATTGAAATGTGACTGACCACGGTTCGATGCTTTAACACATGTGACCCATTGTATATCTTGGTTGGGCGCGGTTCAAAACCAACAGCATAAGCCTCGATCGCATGGTTTCATTTATATGACCATCCCTTTGTTAAATGGCGCACGTGGGGGTTTTAAAATGTTAGCCCGTGGTTGTATTGCGTATTGCACATGACCATTCTCCAAATAGATTTTGTACACGGGTTTTAGTTTTGGTTCAAACGGTTTCATTTGCGCCCGCCACTTGTCACTTGCATGTTGAACGGTGGCAACTTAGCCCTTTTTATGCACGGGACGTGGCCATATGGTCCACATGCGCCCAACACCTCCGATGTTGGGGGCTCTAATTTCGTTAACTGTTCGACAATTTGGCGTGTTTTATGGAGATGCGCACGTGTGCTGGGTTTAGGCACGGGAAATGCCCAGAAGCCAGGTTACTCACACACAGGTGCGAAATGGCGAACCAGAGACAAAAAGCTTGAAAGAGAAAAATGGCAGGAGGCCTAACTTCTTCATCTTTTGGCCAAATGAGGTGCCCAAAAAGCCCAGCTAGGGGTTTTTGGACATTCTGAATCCATTGGCACTGTTTTCACAGCCATTTGAAGACTTATTTTGCATGTTTTTCACCCTTGAAGTTTGAGGAAGCTCCAGGGAGCTTGAATCCCTCATTGTTTGAGGCCATGCTAAGATGATCCCTAGTCTATTTTCTGTGACTGCATAGACATTTTTGACTAATTGTTATGCTCTAAACACATTGGGATAGGTTTTAGATCCATTGGAGGACTTTTACAGGTTTTTTTTCCACAGAGAAGCTCAGGGAAGCTTAAAGGTCACATGTAGAAGAGGTCATAACTGGATGAGACAAGATCCATTTTCAGAGTTGTATTAGTCATTTTTGGGGTTTTTATGTATTCTAAACCCAATGGTACATTCTGTAAATGCATTGGAGTTTAGAAGCATCTTTTAAAAGAACATTTGACAAAATAATCCCAAAGAGCCTAGTCCATTGAAGGAGGCTCAAGGAGACGTAGCCCAGAGGGGGGTGAACTCCTTTATCATCTTGTTATTGTTGTGAGTTTGATGGGTCATTTGCTGCAAGTTATGTTGCTGTATATTTGTTTAAAGCACCTATTTAACCTTCTAAAAGAACATTTCCTCACACATGAACCTTGAAAGAAGAAGCATGAACTTAACACATAAATCATCTTGCATATTTTAACACATTGAGAAAGGTCCTGTAAAGTTTATTTCATTGAAATAGAGGGTGCTTGCATAGCAAAACAAGTCAGCCTTCTATTTTCAGATCATACACAGAGTACATAAAGATTTTATACCGGAAACCCTAAACTGGGAAAACCTTTCTTATATTCATTATCTTGAATTTCACCACACTATAAAATATATACAATGTTTTTAGGTATTCCGTAGATACCAAAACCCTAATCCCTAAAATCGGGATTATTTTTAGTAAACCACTAAAAATAGCAAAAACCGCCCAAAAACAATTCCAGGGGGGGGCAAACCTGCCCCCCCGGGACCCCCTTAGGAAAGCGTCCATCACACACAACACAAACAAAGCACTACTATGAGGGATCATCAGATGCAGTTGTCATATCTGACACGCCCCCACACACACATGCAAAGAATATAACACATGCCCAACAAAGAGGAGCCAGTTGGAATATGTGGGTGGCCACCAATATCCACCTAGATCAATAAACCAACATACTATAAAATCCTAAAAGAATAGATTTCTAAATGGTTTCCTATTTGAAAATTTTAGATGCAAAATTGCCAGGACGATCTCCCATTGACAAAATGTTTCAAAACAATGAATTCGGAAATCTGTGCTAATAAACTAACACACTATGAAAGCCTAAAATAACTTACTATGATGTTAGATTTGAGTGTTGAGTGCCAAGATTCAAATTCAATAAGCAACATGGAAGTATGGATTTTGATGGAATGAATGCCTACAATGTCTTATTCGAGAGAATTGTAGCAATCTTGGTGGAGAGAAAGCCCATTACAATGTTGCATGAGAAGGAAATCCATTTTAGGAATGAAGTGCAAAAAAATTTCTTTGGGTTGTTGTTGTAAACTACTGCATATCCCTATCAGAACCATTATCACAAAGTATCATAATGCATAAATTTTTTTTAGGAGTGACATTTGTACTACAAGGTGAGGATGACATCGTCAAGAATTTATCCTTCATACTTTATGGTTACATGCAATTGAATTTATATTTTTCTTTGTTCCCAATCCTTTCTCTATTGAATTTTCATATTCATAATCCATCCTTATGGAATAAATGCCAATAGTGAAAAAAGTTGTCATCAGGGAAATATTGGCAAGGTGTTTCACACTATATGAAAATATTCCCACAAATGGAAAGTTCAAAGTGGAAAGAAAGTTGTGGTCCGTGGCCATTAATGAGGCCATGTTATTAAATGGCCAGTGGCCTTGGAAGCTTGGCCACCAAACTCAACAAACATCAAACTATTTGACAAAAACCATGTTAGAAAGTTCTATCTAATGAAAGTCTTCAACTACGGCTTGTACTTGAAGAGGGATTCCATATTTTGGTGAGGTATTTAGTTGGGTCAATAATAAATTTGCAAAAGAGATTATGAATTCCGTTATTTCTATCAAGTGAAGTATTTACAATAAGGAGGGGATTCTCTCAAACAAGAAACTACAACTCTTTGTTGGCAAACAATTAAATGATGATTGTATGCTATGAAAATATGACATTATTAAGAATTTAACGATGCAATCGATGCTATATCTTCATGGAGGAGTCTTAGGAAGAGTCGTGCACCCTCTTCCTTAGATCCTCATTCTTTCAAAGGTGTTGTCCAAAACAAAACCTCATTGTTTTTATATCCTAAGCCTCTTCAACTAAATGTCAATTAAAAAAAATTTAAGGGCAAAATGAATCTTATAAGAATTTTTTTTCCTATTAAATTATAAATTCAATAAGTAATAAATTTTCAAATATATGAGTCAACCATAATCATTGAGATAAAAATATAAAAGTCAAATATACTTATGTATTTTATTTTCATTTGTTGGTAGTTAACCACACAAATCTCACCTTGGTGAAGATTTTGGGGACATCATCTCCAAATATGATCAAATATCCTTTCAGTTCAAAACATAGATTATTTTATATTATCACTACTTTCTCTCATTAAAAGAATAAAATTTCATACTAATTAAATCATAGCTGGATCACTTTTGAAAATAAAGTGTGTTTTATATTATTGATGCATTTAAGAGAAAAAAATAATAATAATGAAATATTATTTTTATTTTTAGCATTTTTTAATTATATTTTACTAAATTTAATATGTTTTTTAACTTTTGAATGTATTATTAAATATAAAAACAATGTTGGTGTTAACAATGTGTCAACATTAAAGTTCTTCTTTCCATGTAATATTGGAATTGCAACTGTGTGTTTCCCTTTAATTTTTGAAACTCTATCATCACCAAATACAACTTTACTAGAATAGTTGTTATTAATTTTAGTAAACAACTCCTCTTGAGATGTCATATGAGTTGAACATCTCAAATCAATATACCATGCTTCACCTTCTTCATTATGTGCCATGAAACTTGATATGAATAATTTCTCATTTCTAGTTTCTTCTACAACTGTATTTGCACCTTTGTTTTCCATAGCTCTCATTTTTGCATAATAATTTCTTTCAAGATGACCATACTTTTGATAATAATGACACTGTGGACCTTGTCATTCTTGAGATCCTTCTCTTCCTCTTCTTCTTCCATGAAAACCATCTCTACTTCGTCCTCTAAATTGATTTGAACTTCCTCTAAAGTGACTTGGACTTCTTCCTCTTCCTCTAAATGCATTTCCTTGATAAATGTGATTGTTGTGGATTTCTATTATAATTATGATCCTGATATTAATTTCTACCTCTTCCTCTTCCTCTATGCCTTATAGAAAAAACATGCTCCACTTCTCGAGTTGGTTGATTTTCTTTAACAATAAGAAAATATCCACTTAATTCATCAATCTTCATTGTATTTAAATATTTGGAAACCATAATACTAGTGGTGAACCTCTGAAACTTGGGCAAAACACTTCTTAAAATTTTCTCAATTAGTCTCCTTTCTGGAACATCTTTACTTAAGAACCTTATCTAACAAGATCTTGCATCTTTGTGATGTAATCATGAATAGATTCATTACTTTGCATGTTGGCATTTTCAAAATTTCTCTTTAGTGTTTGCAATTTAGCTAGAGCCACACCTTCATATGTATTCTTTAATTTATCCCAAGCTTAGTTAGATGATTCTGCAACATTAATTCTTGTAAATATAGATTCTTCAAGTGTGTTCCCTATAAGTGAATGTGTTTCATTATCTGTCTTAATAATTTCCTTTAAAACTTTTTTGTCATTATTACTTAATGTTTTGAATTCATCACCATAAGGCATAATAGTATATCCATCAATTACAATCTCCCATAAATATTTAGTGATGAATATAGGTTGCATGTGTTTGCTCCAATAGAAATAATTTGTGTCAACAAGTTTAGGCAACACAATATTGCTTGTAGCCATGAAAAATAAATAAGAAAAAATCAACACAAAGTAAATCCAAGACTAGAACCAATATCCCAAAAAATAAAAACTCAACCACCACCAAAAAAAAACAAAAAAACTAATTCTTTTATTAATATTTGAATACAATGAAGATCTAAAAACTCAATTCTTTCACAAGATTACAATTATATCTCAACTCAATATATGTGCATACTTTCATTTAATAATAATCGCTCGAAATCTTCAAACCCAAATGCACCACTCTTCAATGTTTCAACACGCACCTTCCAACATCAATCTTCCAATAACTTCCACGCTTCAACATTGCAAACAGGTCTGTGCTCCACGAATGCAGACTCCTCTTATTTTAACAAGTAGGTCCAACAAATTTACACTATCTTTATATTAAGGTAGGTTTGGAATTTCAAATTTACTTTTCCTGTCAATTGAAAATTTGATTACGATCATTTGTTTTTTGTGCTAGTCATTTTAAGTACATTCATTTTTTTCTTTAATATACAAAAATTTGTAACCAAAACCTTTTAATAAAAAAAATATATAAAAATAAAATAAATCTGTTAAAATGAAAAAGAAATGATATTTTAAACTTACTTTCATTTATTCAACCAACCTCTTGTTATACAATAGACATGTAAGTTATACAATAAATCTTAAATAAGCTAAATACCTACTAAAAATTATGACTGGTTCAAATTTTATATGTCCATAAATAATAACGTGTAAATTTAGTATCCACCTGTCAAATACTTCTTAAAATGAAAAAAACGTCCTGTAAAACGTCAAATTCCAAGCCTTGCACGCAGGTTGACCATGTAAGGCTCACACGGACTTTTCTTCTCCCAACGCTGCCCGCTAGCCCGCTACAATCTTTATGTCAGTTCTTTCACGCCGTCGTCAAATGTTATTCCAATATAGTGATGTTGTTTTCCTTGGAATCGCCTCTGTACGCATCCGTATGCAACCGTACATCCAAGAACACCACCAGCCCATACGCCTTTCGCTCAGGTCACAACAGGTTGCGCGCGTTGCTCACATGTAAGACCAACCAGATCTCCACGCTACAAACTTCACACATACTCAATCACTTGCAAGCTCTTTCAAGTGGCTCTGATATCAAATGAAGAAATACATCTCCATAATAATGGAGTAATTAAATAATAATAATAATAATAATAATAATAATAATAATAATAATGAATACTCAATTCAAACTTTCTCATTATTAAAATATGAATAAATATTATTATCAAAACAGGAATAAATACAATAAAAAAGCATAAATAAATATAATGAAAGAAAATGTTATGTATTATTAAATATAATAACATTTTTTTTATTATAACTTCAATTTCAATTAAAAAAAATTAATTTTTTTAAAATAAAAAAAGTTAAAAAAATAAAGAATTAAATTTTTTAAAATCAAAGAAGTTAACAAAAATACTAGATTTTTTTTTACATTCTAACAAAAAGTTACATTCTAACAAAAAGTTACATTCTTTAGAAATCAAAGGAGTTAACAAAAATACTAAAAAGCAATTTAAAAGAAAAAAATCAATTGACTTTGTCTCAAAAGAGCCATTACAAAAAGATCTTACAGAAAATTGAAACATATTAGAAAATAGCCTCCTCTCGTCTGGATATTACCTCCCCATCTGAGAATTTCCACAGTATCATATGATACTCTTCCAAGCATAGAGTTTTTTAATTTGCAAACTTAGAGTTTTTTTTAAAGTTTGTAGGGTAAAGAGTTGTGTTCTCTAAAAATATGCTTAAAACTCATAGACATAAAGGAACCAGAGATAAATTTTAAACACTGACTCATGATCGCAAAGAACCAGAGATAAATTTTAAACACTGACTCATGATCACAAGATCCATATTTTGAATAACATCCATATTTTCAATAACAGATTTCCCAGCATCTAGTTAATTGTTAAAAGAGAGTCTCCAAAAACCTGAATTTCCGAAATATGTCAATCCACTGTACATTTTAGTAAATGGAATAAAGCCAAAAACTCAGCCTTGTTATTGGTACCTCTTCCCAGGTTGACCTTACATTTTAGTAAATGGAATAAAGCCAAAAACTCAGCCTTGTTATTGATGCCTCTTCCCAGGTTGACCTTTCCAGTAATATAGTGTGAGTTTGAGAAATGCAACTGAAAACCAGCTCCACAATGAACGTGCTCAATCAAAAAAGGCCCATATTGTGCTAATATCAATTTCAAGAGGGAGTAAAACTCTAGGCTCTTTGGATTGAATTAAGCATTTGTAATGGGGCAATAAACCCAGCAACCATTGAAAGACTTTAAAGACGAGTTGTGACTGACCTTCACGATGCAGAGGAAACAAAACTAAAACTTGCCCTTTAAAATTAAAACTTAGAATTATTACCAGTTAATAGTTCCCTGTTTTTGCTTAAATCATCATCATCATTTTTCACATGACTTCACAATCACGATCTTCATCAATGATCCAGGGATATCCTTCAGAACTGTTTAACAAACTGATCTCTGTCTAACTTGAGTTCTATCAATCAACATAATTCCGGATAGATTGCACAATAAGAGACTCAGAGAGTTCTTTCCGATTCATCGTATAAGTTTTTTTATTTCAAAAAACCTATGCGATGAATCCGAAAGAACTCTCTGAACAAAACAATGGTCGCAAAAGTCTTAAAACAGAAATAAGAGACTCTCTTACTTGACACAATGTCACCAGCTCCCACAGACTCTGCTTTCTCATAACAGGATTTGTGTTTTCGTAATCTGTTGGGTTGAGTTTTCCATCAATTCCAAATACATAAAGCTATTAGAAGAGTTTCGCTCCAATTACAAACCTCAGGGATAGTGTCCACGAGAATGAGACATGAGTTTGGCTCCACTCCAAGAGAAAATATATAGCCTAGCGACCTTGATCATGAGATTTATGGTTCAATCTAGTTTCATAAAATACGTTTTCACTCCAGAAACAATTTACAAGCCCTGCATAATTATACCCTACGCTCCAATAAGTTTGATGTTTGATATTTTTACTGGCCTAAGTCTCTAACCAGGAGTTGGGGTTTCCTCCAACGGGTGCCCCACAAACAAACTTACATTCATATATTCATACTATTCGAACCTCAATAGGAATACACCAAATGCTATCAGGCTATCTACGTGCAATTCCCATGATCTACCAACAATCCACCCTAGGCTCTGCACAACAACCTATCCACAATCACCATTAAGTCACAATATACCCAAGACAACTTCTTCTTGGCATAGAATGCTACCAGGTGACAATGTATCACTAAGAGATAGTGGTCCCATTTAATCACTCGGAAAATTAATTAACTTGCACTCAATGGTTCTAGAATGAATAATTTGACACAGAGATGAGTTAGGAGAATAATACCCAATGAATGGGTCTATAATTCTATTAAAGAATCTTGAACAAAACATTACACATGCTTACTGCTCTCCCACAACTAACATTCTCATGCTCAGGGAGTTTATTTATACAACAGAAAGATGATCTGATTCGCACCCTTGGGTAGGATCGAATCTCCTAAAAGCACGAACATCCTAATATCAGCCTAAAATATTTCAATTTCTTAATACTAAAATTATAAATTCAACAAGATTGTGTGTCAATGAGGAAACCGACTTCTTCTTTTTTAAATGAAACCTGAAACCTTCTAGTTGTCAATTACGATCAATTACGAATTCATGATTTTGAAAAGATGCTCCTACATTAGACTCCTAGGGAACAAAAGATTTGTTCATGGCTTTGACCATGAATGCTATACCATTTATCTTTCCACTTGATTTTACCCTTTTTTTTCTTTTTCACTATCTTGCGACTTAGATAGTTGTTTCTCCCATCCTCTTATATTATATTATATTTGTTTCTCTTGGATTCCATATTATATTTGTTTGTTGTTCACTTGCTTTACTACCATAGATGTATTTACTAGATTGTGTTAGAGTGATTTTCATTGAAGCTTGAATTCATTTTTGATCTAGGAGGATTTGGGAATGCTCATAGAGGTTTAAGAGGATCTGGAACATCCATAGAGGTCTATAATGGTTCAGAAATTCTCAAAATTTGAATATTCCAAATGCTCTCGAAAACACCATCAATGCTTAGAGCTTGGAAATAGCTTTCCAATGATGCAAAAATTGCCTCAAACGGAGTTCCTATGCAAAAGTTATGAGCGGTCAAAGTTCCAGACAAACCAAGTCAAAGGTAAAAGTCAACATAGGAAATAGGGTGACACATGTCACCACTGCAAGGGTGACATGTGGAACATGACCAAACAAGTCGTATAGTGGGGACATGACAAGAATGTGACGTGGCATATTGGTTGACAACTCACTGGGCAGGTCGTACACGCCAAATGGACAAATCACATAGTGACATGTGGCAAGAGATAGCCAATGAGAGGCCGCCATGTGGCAACCTCCCATTGGCCAATATTGGTTATAGTCTATCAAAATACTATGAGAGTCAAAAGGTCAAACCCACGACCTCCCAAAGTCTTAACAAAGCCTCCATAACCAAACATGTTTCTTAACCTATATTAAACCACCAATGAACATGCCAATAAAAATGATAGAATATATGGCGGTCGGTGGGGCTCGAACACTTGATTTCCATATATATACCCAACGTTTTAACCAACATACCACACATATGGTTTGTTAAAACAAACCTCCTGTTTTATATTTAATGTCTGCCTCGAAATTTGGACCATAGGTTAGGGTCCGTGCCCTATTTAATGGGCACACAGAACGAGACAGGGGGTATTATTTTTATGTAGAGAATTGTTTCGAAGTTTGTGCCTAAGAGTACATAGACTTTGAGGTACATCGTAAATTATGCCAAGAGGTCCTTTAATAAAATTGTATTCATTTTGCATGATTTTTCGCAAGGAATCCAACGATGCGCTATGTTTCTGTATTTGAGCAACATGTAAAAATATCATTGTAAAACACAAGCATTTGAGCATTAATAAAGAAGGTCTCTATTGGAAGTGGACCCAGAGAGGTATCCCAAATTGGATGAACTTTATTATCCCACTTGTGTATGTGATTTCATTATTGTTGTTCATTTCATGCTCAGTTATTTGCAAGATATTTATCATTAAAGTGCATATGGTTAGATAAGTATTTCACATGTAATTTGCACAGTCAAGCGATCATTTTATTGCAAATGTAAAGTAGATGTTTCTTATGTATTTAAAATATTAATAAGAATATAAGGACATTTCAGATCAAGTTGGTATCATAGCAATGTTTGACAAGTGTTTGCAAGTGAATGCTTACAAGAGACAAATTCAAACTTGGTAAAAGAAAACTTGCAAGTTATAAGACCGAAATTGGAAGAAGATTTCAAAGACATAAGATGAATTTTGAAAAATGAGAAGAAGAAGATCATCCCATGAGCCATGAAAAGATCAGAGCTATGCTTCAAGCATTAAAAGAAACAATAGATGAGTTCTAATGAAGAATTCAAAATCCTGTAAGCGGAGAATCTTCGATAAAAGGAAAAGGAGGAGGTGAAGGTGGTGGACCTTAAGAACCCCCTTCACCACCACCATCATAATCATCATCATTTTCTTGTGAAGCGAGTAAACATTCTTCTCGTCAAAATAAGTCCTCCAAGAAGTCTGATCATAATCTGCCATTATTAAAATTGGATGTCAAGTTCAAATTGCTAACCTATGATGGAGAATTGATGATCCAGATTTATGAGCAAAACGAAAGGAATAATGGACTGAATACAATAACATAGAGATATGAAGAACAAAAACATATATCTAATGAACAATACCTTCTATTGAATAAATAAAATAGGCTGAAAATGTAAAACTGGAGAACTGGAAACAACTTGCTCAAATGCTGGTAGCTATCTCTGAGAAGAGATGTGGTTTGCTACACACATATGTCTAAGTAGAATGATTACAATAAGGCTCTAGAGGCCTTTTTAACATTACTCATGAATGACAAAACCCTAGAAATCCAAAAACCTAACCTTAGGAGATGAAACACCAAAAGTTATGTGGGCCCCAATGGGTAAGTTGGTACCTCAACTTCCTAGGGTCGTAACTGTTGCATAAGACTTTCGTTTTAGGCATGTGATAGCCAATTGGAAAGGTATTTTAGAGAACTACATATTATGTCGTCAAACTCTGACTCTATCTATAGTTTGACTGTGGAAAGCCAAAAAAAACATTGTTTAGGGCCCCAAAACGGCCTTGGAAGTACAAAAAGATGTGATGACATGAAAACTTAAAAAACAAGCCAGTTTGATTAGGTGGGTGGCCGCCAATATCCACATGGAAATTGTGTAGGGCTCTAGACAACCTCGGAAGTGTAGAACCCACAATTACAAAGAATTATACAAGAACATGTTGAACTAAAAATTGTTAAGAGGAGCGAGTTGGAATAGGTGGGTGGCCACCAATATCCACCTGTATTAGTCCTCCCCCCTTAGGAAACAATGGTCTCTATTGCATTGAGTGCCCCCATCAGGTGAGGAAAATTATGCTAAATTTGGACCTGGGTGAGCCACTTGCCTTGGTGTAGGAGCTTTGATGCCTTAACAACCCGATAAAGATGGATCCTCTGCTAGCGAGTGCCCTTGACCTGTGTGTCCACTATATGATCAGTGGATTCCTATTCCATGCAGTCATGGTTGAGCTCTGTTGGTGTCAATTTTTTTATGATCTCTCAGGTGTCCATTAATGGTGGAAAATATGGCCGAAAGAGGTTCACATTGAACACCGGGTGCAAGTCAAGGAAGGGTGGAGTGTTGAGCTCAAAATAATTGCTACCCACATCCTTGATGATAGTGTAATGCCCATAGAGAAGTAGGCGAAGCTTCTGATGGGGCCCTGTAAGGTGCTCTTTCTACAAATGTAACCAAACCTTGTCTCCCACCTAAAACTGGTGCAGTACTCGGTGTTGATCATGACGCTGCTTGTACTTAGCATTGGATTTATGCAAAATCTCATGGACCCGTTGGAGGATTTGCTGAATCCGCTCAATGAATCTGGTGGCTTTGTCGGCCTCAAACTAAACATGGGAAGATTATTCCTATGTGGTTGGAAGAGGTAATGAAACATCAATGGGACCCAAGGGTTGGAATCCCAACCCTACCTAAAATGGGCTATAGCCGGTGGAGCTATGGAGAGACATGTTGTAGTTGTTCTGAACATAGGGAAGACTCTCATCCCATGTATGTGGATGCTTAGAGTTGTACATGGACAGGATGTGCACAATCATCCAATTGACGACCTCTGTCTGGCCATCGGTTTGGGGGTGGAAAGCAGTGGATTTAGTGAGCTTGTTGTCCAACAGTGACCAGAGACTCGACAAAAATGTGTTGAGGAACCTGTTGTCCCAATCTGAGGTGATGGTTTGTGGTATCCCAAAATGGACCCACACTCGTTCAAAGAAGAGCTTGGCAATATCTGTCGTTGTGATGCTCTTCTTGCAGGCTATGATAATGGCCATCTTCGAAAACCGATCAACCACCACAAATACACAATCATTTCAATGTTTGGTAGATGGAAGGCCATACATGTAATCCATCAAGATGGATTTCCAAGGCCTCTCAGAAGTAGGAAGAGGGGTGTATAAGCCTTGCTTATTGATGGTTGGCTTGGAAATGACACAGGAAGTGTAAGATTTGATATACTTGTTGACGTCTTGTCGAAGTTTTGGCTAATAAAAATGTTTATGTAGGACGACCACAGTTTTCTCCATGCCAAAATGTCCTGCCATCCGACTGTAGTGAGCCTCCCAAATCATATTTGCACACAGAGGTGGCTCAAATGGAATAACAGTCCATCCTAGATGTAAAAATCGGTGACATTCACTCATGTACCCAAGAGCTGATAGGTGGTGACGAAGTCAGGGTCATGCTGATAAAGTTGGGGCCACTCAGATGCCTTATGCCCATAGGAATGGAGCACTATCTTGAGTGCAACAACGTGAGGGAGATTGAGGCAGTCAACGACACAATTTGTGCTCCCTATTTTATACTTGATGTTGAGATGGAATAGTTGTAGGTATGTGGACCAATTTTTATGGAGATCATTCTGCAACTTCCCCTATGTTTGTATCAACTATAGAGGCTTGTGATTAGTGTGTATGATTGTCTCCTTTCCTAGAATGTAATGTTTCCATTGACGACATGTTCTTACAATGAAATAAATTTCTTTGTCATAGGTGGGGTATTTCTAGACAATATCTGAGAGTGTCTCACTATGGTATGCTACTGGATGACTATGTTGAGTGAGAACTACATTGACAACATAGTCAGAGGCATCAGTCTCAATCTCGAACGATTGTTGCAGATCAGGTAAGGAGAGTACTGGAGTTGAGCACAAGCGATGTTTCAGATCATCAAATGATTGTTGTTGTTCTTGCCCCCATGCAAACTTTTCCTTTCCACCACCCTTGGTTACTTGGTTGAGGGCCCATGCAATATGGGAGAATCCCTAAACGAACCTTTGGTAGAAGTTGTCAAGTCCCAAGAAGCTCCGAATCTCGGTTAGTGTGGTCGGGGATGGCTAGTCAAGAATGACTTGGATATTAGTTGGATCCACATGTACCCCATGCTCATCAACAATGTAGCCCAAGTATTGGAACCTGCTCATGCCAAAGGAACATTTTTCCAAGTTGGCATATAGCCTATGTTGTCGTAGAGTGCCCAAAATCTATTGAACATGCTGCATGTGCTCCTCCCAAGTTCTGCTAAAGATGAGGATGTCATCCAAACACACCAACACAAAAGAGTTGGTGAAGGGTCTCAATACATCATCCATCCATCTCATGAAAGTTGTTGGTGCATTTGTTAAGCCAAAGGGCATGACCAGTCATTCAAAGATACCTTATTTAGATTTTAAAGTTGTCTTCCATACATCAGTTGGTTCGATGGGAACCTGGTGGTAGCCATACTTTAGGTCAATATTGCTGAAGAAATTTTCCCTGTTAAGTTGGTCAAGAAGGTCATCAATTCGGGGATTTTGGTACCGGTTCTTGACTATAATTTTGTTTAATGCTCTGTAATCAATGCAGGGCCACCAAGTCCCATCTTTCTTCTGTACCAGCATAATCGGGCTTCTGCAAGGGGAGGATCTGGATTGGATGCTCCCCTTTTGAAGCAACTCTTGGATCTGGCGCTTGATTTCGTCATTTTCCATCAGTGAGCGACGATAGACTAGTCCATTAGGTAGCTAGACATCGGGGGTTAGATCAATTGGATGCTTGACTTGTAAGTGTGTTGGTACCCCGGTGTGTGAGGAGAGTATGTCTCTGTATTCTTCCACGATCTCGTCCACTTTCTTCTACTACAAAGAGAGGCTATGTGTATAGGTCATGGATGTGGGGGAAACCTTCTGTTTATTGTGAGAACATATCATAAAGAAGACAAACTTCCCAGTCTATGAAATGACCTTACTGCATTGCTTAGTAGATATTAAATAAATAGTGATAGGCGGCGCTACCTATGGTATCCTATACAATTGTCTACCCAAAGTAATAATAACACTGCAGGGTCTAGACTCATACACAACATGTCGCTTCCACAAATATGGCTGGCTTAAAATAACATCACAAACTTCAAGGGGAGTAATATCACACAATACCTCATCTTTGAAGGGTTTAATGTTGTAGGGAAGAAGACACTATTGGTTGGCGCAGAGATCTCATCCTTGGAGAATCCAACCGATGGTGTAGGGTTGCGGGTACGGTGTTATTGGCAGGTCCAGCCGCTTGACGACCTCTGCTGAAATAAGGTTCTTTTGACTACCGCTATCGACAATGAAATGCAATGGAGTTCTCTTTACCCACATTTGTGAGTGAAAGAGGTGTTCCCCCTCCTCTAGTTCTTCTGGCTCGCTTGGTTGGACTTTGGTGGTAGTGAAAGTGGCACTGGGTTCGACATCAATGCTCCGCTTCCCACTTCCTGGATTTGATTAAGATTTAGAATCTTCCTCTTACTTGGAAGCTTTTAGCTCAGCCACCAGTGACTGCTTGGAGCGACATTCTTCGGCATTCTGCCAAGGGATTTTATGGTATTCACACCATTTTCTTGTGTCCTTCTTCGACTTCTCATTAACCTTCTTGGGTTGCGGGTTGGAATGGTTGTCCTAAGAGTGGCCACATTTTCTCTGTCCCTTTATTTGTGGTTTAGGGCCACCTTTTCCCTGCTTCAACTGTGAGGAGTTTGTAGATCCAAACTCTCGCCTCTTTTTCTTAAATTTCCTCTTGATCTTAACAACATATCTATAAACCACACATAATGATGCGATGCCCATAAAATCCATTTCTATTTGAATGTATATATGAAGAAAACTACGGTATTTGAGCACCATATGTCATTCATAGTCTTTGATACCCAATTTGGTGTGTAGGGTATGGAAAATATTGGTGAAATCTGGTACTGTCTAGTCCCTTTCTTGACACAACATGGTCCATCTTGTGTACTGGTCCTCATAGCTTCCAATAGGGTAGTATTGTTCTTTAATGGAATCCCTGAAGGAATCCCATGTGGGGGCGACCAAAAATATTGCAAATTCTTCTATGGCCCTTTGCTCAGAGTAAGTATCCCACCAATCCTTAAAATGGGGGATGACCTTGAGGAGTGAAAAAGTAATCTTTTCCCTGTCAGAAAAATTGTGGACCGAAAAATACCCTTCGAGCAGATTCAACCATTTATCTACAACATCCGCATCTATGAGTCCTTCAAATAATGGAATATTAAAATTTACTTGTACCTTGAAGGGGGTTGCATGGCCACTTGATGAAGATGTGTCTCCTATGGGCATCCATCGAAGGATCTGTGCAAAGTTGTCCATCATTTTGTTCCTTTTCCGTGCAAGGGATTCCTCGAGAAAAAAATTAAAATGATCTCCTGATCCATCATCTTTCTTCTTGTCCCGCATGGGTTGTTGTTGGGCTCGGCGTGGTCGATCTTGCAAAGGTTAGACTGGTTCGAGTCCCAACTTCTTGTACCCAGATCTTGTCAGGGACATGCACAAATACAAATAAATGAAGAGCAGACCGCTCTGATACCATTGATATAGATTTATGAGTAGAACAAAAGGAGTAACATAATGAATACAATAACATAGAGATATAGAGAACAACAACATATATCCAGTGAACAATAACTTCTATTGAATAAATAAAATAGGCTGAAACTGTAAAACTGTAGAACTGTGAACAACTTGTTCGAATGGTGGTAGTTATCTCTTAGAAGAGATGTGGCTTTCTACACACATCTGTATGAGCTTAATGATTACAATGAGGCTCCAGAGGCATTTTTAACATTACTCATGAATTCCAAAACCCTAGACATCCAAAAACCTAACCATAGGAGATGAAATGCTAAAATTTATGTGGGCCTTGATGGGTAAGTTGACACCTCAACTTCCCGGGGTCATAAATTTTGCATACGACCTGCGTTTTAGGTGTGTGATTTCCCGTTGGAAAGGTCTTTCTGAGAACTACAAATTATTCCATCAAACTCTGACTCCGTCTATAGTTTGACTGTGGCAAGCCAAAAAAACATTGTTTAGGGCCCCAAAATAGCCTTGGAAGTACATAAAGATGTGTTGACATGAAAAGTAAAAAAAAAGCCAGTTGGATTAGGTGGGTGGCCACCAATCTCCACCTAAAAAATGTGTAGGGATTTAGACATCCATGGAAGTGTATAACCCAATATTACAAATAATTACGGAAGAGTGTGATGAACTAAAAACAGTCAAGAGGAGCCAGTTGGAATAGGTGGGTGGCCGCCAATATCCACCTGGATCAATTGAATGTCGAGAAATTGGACAAATGGATCAAGCATATAGAGGTATATTGTAGAGTTCAAAATATTATGGAAGGGGCTTCAAAGAGACAATTAGTTTCTCTTCGACTAAGTGGCACTTCCTTAATATGGTGGGAGAGTAAGATGCAAGTTGATCTTGTTCAAAAGGGTAAAGTAATCTCTTCTAGGTTTTACTAAAAGTTTGGGTCCCGCATTCGATACTGCTTCGCTCAAATTAAATTTCTTCATCTCCTGTGTCATGTATGATGTATAGGGAATTATTTCATCCATCATAATTGTAGTGATGCATCATTAGAAAGAAATTATACATCCACCAAAACAACCAATTGACATTCAGAGCACTTAGCACTGTTTTGAAGCTGGGAGGGTCAAATTTCTTCCAAATTGCATTTCAGATGTAGCGAAAGACCAATAGGAAATTTGGTTATACCATATCTTTCTAAACAACATTTTCACAATAAATATTTAGTCATAAAATCAAGAAACAAAAAATACACAAGCTAGCATGGTGTATGCGATGAAAGATATTGGTGACACCACGAGTTTGATTGCGAGTGTAATCTAGATCAGGTCAAGCATGGTAGGAAATCAGTGACCAACGATCTAATTAGGCATGGATAAATTAGTCACATGAAATGTTAGAAGGATGAAAGATGACACGATGAGGATCTGATTTGGAGGAGGACGAGATAGGCCTCAAGATGAAAGTGGGCTACGCTGAACTGATAAACGTTGGTGATAGGGAGAATATCATCATCGATGAACTCGATGCCAATGAGGGGTTGAAATCCTTCCACTGACACATTTGCGATAAGAGAGGGAAACTTGTCAACAAGCAGAGCGTCCGGGAAGAAGAGGTGAACCTTGTCGATATCAGTGACGAATATTAGTGAGATGACATTGATCATGTGATCTTTACTAACGATGAATATGTGTGTCAGTGAGGTTTGGCGGAAGCGCATCAGCCAAGTTTAAAAGGAGGTGGACAATGTACTGACAAGAAAATCAATCGCATGTCAATGCAAAGGTGGAAGAAGGATGTGCACGTAGGTATGCTATGTATCAACATAGGAAGAGGGGACCCACCGAAGTGTGGATCATCGGGTAGAAGTGATCTGAGGAGGAACTAGAAGTGGTAAAGTGGAGAGAGTGAGAGGAAAAACTTAGGCTTATCCCCTTGCACGAAAGAGAGACTGCGATGGTTCCAGTAGGAAGAATTGGAGGGGGGTCCAATTTCTTGCCTTGGAGAAATGCTAAGACAAGAAAATTGGGAAGTTGTTGTGCATGCACAACAAATGGTGATACACTAGTTAAATCTAGAATCTTTGCTATCCTTTCCTAACAGATAAGAATAAAATGTAGAGGGCCATAACTCACTTTTAAGATCATAAATTCCAGAAATAATATGTAACAGTTACCTGAAAGATTCCATCATGGTGGGCTCACTAGCGTTTCTTTCATGTCAGCTAGCAGAGCTCGTCTACTATAAATAGAGTATGCGTTATGATGAGATTTATTTCCTTAAACTGCTCGACGATCCAGGTTGGTATCTCCGTCGTGGGGCTGATATTTATTTGGGATTATTAAATATTTTTCACTAGGTGTGTATATATATCTAGTAGGTGTTTATCCACTGCCCGTGAGAATCCATAGTGCCGATGGAGTCACCATGATGTCACAAACCTTTCTCTAATTCCAGTGAGCATCCATAGCCCCGATGGAGATATCTGCATGTCCCCTAGTCTCATCAAAATTTCCTTTCCATTCCTTCCTAATTTATTTAGTGCATTCTTAGAATTCGGTGGATGGGGAAAGAAGTGGCCTTTTATCCTAATAGGGGATGACTACCAACTATTGATATTTATTTGGATGGTTGCTACACCCAACTACGTAAATATATCCCTTTTGTTTTTCATCATTTATACTTTGATACTTCACCCTTCACGTGAGTAGATACTTAGTGTTTGGATGGTTCCTCCATTACCTAGGATATGCTCACCAACCAATATGAAAGGATGACCATTGATTAACCACTATGCTCTGTCATGGTATAACTGTTGTCACAACATCCCCAGATAGTTCTAATTCATGTTCAAATAGAGGCCCCTTAATTCCTCTCATGATATAGGAAACAAATGCAAGTTCATTCATTCCTTCTAGTGCGAAAAATCTTCCTGTGAAAAGACAAATAGAGGTGAGAGGTATGTGTGTCATTCAAATCTAATCATAGATCATAAGACAATTTTTTTTTAAGAAATGAATTTCTTTCAAAGGAAAAGATGGTAAAGAAAGAAAGATAAAATATTATGTGTTCAGGGTTAGAGATGAAATTAGTCCAAGTCCTTGTTGCAACTCAAAAATGAAAGTTTGATGAAATGAACATTAAAGGCATGCAGTCGGTAAAGAATGTAAAATGATAAGAGATATTGGATGAGGGTGTTTCCGATAGCTTCGAGGATATTCATGCATTCTCACCAGCTAGAAGTTTGAAACCTCTTGATAATACTAATCTGTGTGAAAGTTAACACTAGTGTTATTTCATCTAGATGAGCTTTGGTGTTAGCATTGACTGAGAATTTCACTCTTCATCCAAATTTTCTCAAGACTTCCAATCCAATTTTGTAGTCTTATGCTTCAGGGGTAAGGATTGGCTAGAATTCCACTTTGTTTTCAATTAGATTTCTTCTCTTTGGCCTTTTGAGATGTTCACTTCTTCTCCATTTCTTCCATCACCATAAATTATCCCGTGTCTTCTTCAACATTGTCATTCTTTTCAAATGAATATATCTTTCCCAAATTAAAAATATGGAAAACCTTTCTGAAAATCCTTAATACAGTAATCTAAAAATGATGACCAAAAAATATGTCTGGATATTTGGGAGAAAACCATGAATGTTGCATGTTCTAGTTACCGGTAGATAGAGTAGGCTTGGGCTTGAGTGTGGATTTGTCTAACAAAATCTCTCCTTTTGGGTAGCATTTGACTGTAGTTGTATTGATCACCAATTTTTCCCTAAGGAAACGTACTTGAGAAATATTTGATCTATCAGTATCCTCGATCTTAGACATCATTTGATGTTGAAGTGTCAGAGGGAAACTGAAACCCGATTCTCTATTCCTCAAGGTGTATGTCATATTTGAAGTACACCATCACTTTCCCCCATGATTGAAAACACACTTTAAGACTGGGAAGTGATAAATGCACCATAAAGTCTCAAGAATACACTTTATCATAGAGCAATAAACACTTTTGTGAATTCTACTCAATAGACACAATCCTTGGTAAGGTTGTGAACAGTCGATGAAATCCCCTTAGCTTGATTTATGTCTTGTTCCGTTTGTCCAGTATTCCTCAACATGTATTCTTTCAGCCTCTTGGGATACCCTATTGTCTAACTCTTAATGTCAGAGTAAATGCTACTGAAACAAGTGAATTTCGCTATTGAACTTCTTAGAGAATACCTGCACATGGTTTCCTTGTGATGATGGAGGAAGACCAAGATTAAGCCAAGCTTTTAGTCAAGAAAAATTAAAATCCTTAAATGGAAAGGAGAAAGGTTTTCTGAAATGAAAATAAAATAAAGCAAACATTCACAAATTGCAACTAAACTAATTGTAGTTGGTGACCTTTATTGAAGAATCCAAAACAAATCAAAATCTGCGCTACACAACTATAAAATGAATCAAACATCTAAATTATGAAAGCATAAATCAAGCAAAAATAACTATGCTAGTCCTATTCCTAACCTACCCTACATTGGCTGAAAAAAAACTATGTGTAAGCGTAGTGCCAGTGGATCCAATCAAAAAAATCCAAACTTGCAATCATATATTCATTTAAGTTAAATTGCATAAAATGAAGCAGTGAGGGATGAAGGATTGGAAGAATTAATTCAACTAAGTCTCCACCCGAAAGGTTGAATTTGACTGTGTTATTGTTCATGGTAAGTGCAGATGTGTAAGTTTCCTCCAACCAAGATTCAATTCTATCATAAAATTTATAATGATTGTTGTATGACTACTGGAAGTAAATCAATAATGAGAGACATACCTGATGAGGCTCCTGAATGAAATTTGCATGCAAAGTTCTTTGTAAGGGAGTCTCAGAGTGGGTGGTATTGCTCATCCCAGGTGTAGAATTAAAACAACAAGCACTTGACATAATCATCGATTGATATTGGAGTGCTTCATTATTAGTGAATATTTACCTGGGTCCAAATTTCATGTACTTTGCATGTTGAAGGGAGAAATTATATCTCATTGTTTGAGGGAAAAATTGCATAAAATATGACTCTAGAGCTTCTCCCATGACATCAATGAAATCATGTGAAGAGTGTTGAAGAATTAAGAGAACATACAAGGACAAGTGATGCATCTGCCCCTGAGGAATAACAAGTAATTCTAGAGCATATTGGGATGATGGCATTTCTTGGATCAACTCAATGTTTCCCATACTTTGCATAGTAATGGGTTGTTCCTTTACTGTGATTTCTTCATGAAAATAATCAAACTCATCATGCTCTACATATTTTAGATTTTTAGTGACTAACATATGTGAATTCAAGTTAGAAATTTCAGATTGTAAAGGATCAACGAATGATAGGTTAGTGTTCACATTCAATTCCATAACATAAAAGTAGTCGTTAAAAACATGATTATCAAGATTAAATTTTGATTCAGGAGGTGATCCGGATTATTTTCGGCACGAAATGAGAGCGGAGATATAATAAGGAAATGCACAGAGATATCGCGTATATCCAGTAATATAACAGAAATATATCAGAGATGCAACCATAAACACAGAGATACAGTAATACACGATTTCTATTAATGAAAGAAATGTACAAAGACTGTAAAAATACAGAGTGAAAGACTCGCTAGAATGGTGGCAGCTTATCTCTGAGAAGAGATGTGACGGCTACTCGCATTCGCAAGAAGATGATTACAATGAGGCTCGTAAGGCCTTTTTACAATAGACAAGAATGCCAAAAGTCATAGACATCCAAAAACCTAACCCTAGGAGATGAAGCGCCAAAAGTCATGTGGGCCCCGTTTGGGTAAGTTGGTGCATCAACTTCCCGGGGTCGTAACTTTTGCATACGATCTCCGTTTTAGGCATGTGATAGCTCGTTGGAAAGGTATCATAGAGGAGATTCATTTTGGGGCCTCAATCATGCCTTTGGATATCATTGAGAACCTCTATCTCAAAAAACCTTCATTTAGGCCCTCAAAATGGCCCCGAAAGTTAAAACCTGCTAAAAATAGTAAATTGCCAAAATGGCCAGAAAACTGTTTTGAGCCATTTAGAAAAGGTGGGTGGCCCCCGATATCCACCTGGATCAGGAGGTTTCAAAAATGAAGAAGGACCTAGAACTTGGTGCATCTTGGATGGAATGTCATGGAGAATGATTTATTGATCGATCACCACTTGGAAAAATTGTTGTTATGATTTATTATTCAGTGTTCTATTGTAAGAACAACATACAAGTTGTGCCACATGATGAACAAGTGGGTGCTCATATGGGTTACCATTGAACAAATTTGCATCAAGCGCACCAAGATCTTCATATTCTAAAAATGACGACATTTCTTCATGAGGATCTGCAAACTCAGTGTGCTTGGAACACTTCAAATTTTATGTGATTAACATCTATGCATCAAGTTTAGAAATTTCATATTACACAGGATCAATGAGTGATAGGTTGATGATTTCATTCAATTTTGAAACTGAAGAGTAGTTATCAAAAACAAGTTCATCGATATCAAATTGTGATTCAACACGTTCCAGAAGCTCAAATTGCGAAGGATTTTCAAAATGATGCATTTCAGATGGAGTGTCGCCATAGATAAGTGTTTGGTCGATCAAGGATGGACACTCTTATTTTTCTGGTTTATCATTCAATATGTTAGCACTAAGAGAGAAATGTGAGGATGGTACTGAATGATAAACAAGAATATGCTCATGCTGGTTATTATCATCGAACATATTTGTATATAGTGCATGAAGGTATTCAAATTATGAAGATGATGTGACGTCTTCAATGAGGGATTCATCACAGACCAAAGTAGATTCATGATTTTCTGAAGGAGAGATGATACATGGTTCACACTCCGAGGCTGAGGGGTCTAATATTTCTGATAAGGATTCTCCTACAACTGTGATAGAGTGTTAGTTAGAGATCATGTACTCCATATCTTTCGTGACTATATATGATTCTTATGAATGAGAAATGGTTTGATCGTTTAAATCACATTCTTTAGAAATAGAGAGGAGATATGAAAACCAATCGAATATTTCTTGGCCTAAGGGTTCATCACTTTCAGGAAATCTACAATAAATCTGCATGACTCTTTGAAAGAAACCATTCCCAGATTCATTCCTTAGCCTACACATTTCTACCAGTTCATCAACGAGTCTGTCATAAATATAATTTTCATGAGCAATGATAAATATTTCCATGGATTGTTTCTAGTTATGGATTGATTTTGTTGGCAATGTCCTAAACCAAGTTTTAATTCTCCCTTCGAATGTGAGGATGAATAGTTGAGATATTTCATTTTATTGAACAATCTTAAGATTTCATCGAGTGATGTCAAATTTATTGAGATGCGTGAATGCAAAGACATGCCCTTCACCATCGAATTTGGGATTTGATAAGAGATTGATTATTTTGACTGAAATGGCCCTAGTGGGTCTTGGAAGACTCAAAGGGTCATCATATAAATAGGTATAGAGAGGAGCCATGGATTGGTTAAGATTTAAATGAAATGATTCCACGTGGGCAGGCTTGTCATCCACCCTCCTTCTAGCGCTAATTCTGTTGACAAGTCTAAATTCACTCAACAATAGTAAGGGGTTACCCCTAGTAAGAAGTCCTAATTATACCTCTCACCATTTTGAGTAGGGAAACCATCCAGATTCTAGCCTGACAACCATTGTTGGTTGGTTCTACCGGTTGCGGCCTAATCCACCAATGAGGGTGAGTGATGGGTTCTTATGCAAGCGAAAGATGTAGATAAAGACTATGTAAATGCATGTATATAATCTACTTCTAATCTAACCTATCCTAGCTAGGAGTGAACTATAGTAACAAAATGAGTTGTAATGAAACTAAACTATGAATAAAACCTAATCAGATAGCTATCATGAAGACGCTGTTAGAAAAACAGGTTCATAGAGCAATAAAATAAAACAAATGAAGAAATAAAACACAAAAGATACACAATACAATAGAGACAAAGATATACATGTTCACCCAGTGTGGGCTACATCCATCAGAGAAATTTCCAGGTCCTTCCTTTATTATTATCCAGCAAATGAAGGGATACAACCTACAACACACCTGTTGTAACTTCCTCTTCTTTATCTCACAATCTCGTCTCTCAGAATACAATATTCGCAATAATACCTAGCCATAATACATTTCCCTCATAAGAGAGGGTTTCCTTCTAGGGAAAAAACCCTAACATAACTTCTACCATCAGATCTGAGACCTTATAATGAATAGACCATATTTCCTATGAAATTACAATATACATTTACAAGGCAATTTTTCCTTCTGGGGCTTTGCCCCCGAACCCCCACCGGGGGCCTGCTTTCCCCCGGACACCCCAACAGAGTGGATATCCCCTCTGGACTCCATAGGGGGGAAATCCCTCCCTACACTCCCTCGCATGGAGGGGTGTATAGTCTTCCAGGGTGTAAATTCTTCATGGGGTATAAACACAGCTGGAAACAAAGACCTCTAAATCATGAAGATAATTAGGCTCCACAACCAACAATATCCCACTTGGAGACCGATCTAAGCAACTCCACCACTGTTGTATCTACTGGACTATGATCCTTATTGGACCTGGAAAATTTCTCATCTTCATATTCATGCTTGAAGACCAACTAAAACTGAGCAGAAACTCAGTTTCTCCCTAGTTACTCCCTTTGTTAACATGTCTGTAGGATTCTGGCTAGTGTGTATCTTTTCCAACTTCAAATGTCCATCTTCCAAAATGGATCGTATGAAATGGTACCTCAGTTGTATATTCTTAGTCTTTGAATGGAAGGGTGATTTCTTTTCAAGATGAATGGCACTCTCACTGTCATAGTACAACCTACTATTCTCCTGTTTCTTTAACAATTCCTCCATAAACCTCTGTAACCAAATCATCTCTTTACTAGCCTCTGTAGCAACAACATACTCTTCCTATGTTGTTGAAAGTGAAACAACCTTTTTTTAGTTTCTAAATCCAACTTACTGTTGTTCCACCTACAGTAAAAACATACCCTCTGGTGCTCCTCCTTCTATATTTATCACTTTCCATATATGTGTTATCACTCCAGGAAACTCTCCTAGGATGTATCTCAGAGATACCTGGTAACTTAACCTTTTTGTAACTATTTTCTCAATAATGGGTGTGGGTTTGGATCAAGATGAATATCTTAAATCACTGGATTGTATCTTCAAGACAATCTAGCTATATTCATGCAATACAAGGCCTTCAAGAACTATTATCCGATAGGTTTGTATATCAAATGGATAAGAAAACCAATCAATTAACCATAACATACACAGGTAATATATATATATATATATATATATATATATATATATA
>ML794429.1:182352-194017 GCA_009831015.1 Picea engelmannii | reverse complement strand
GGTAAGATGACAGTTACCATGGGATCATTAAACATAGACAAAGGAATGATTTCAACTCATAGGCATAGAAAAAGATAAAAGAGAGTCAGACAATAACAATGAAAGAAACTTGCAGGCTTAATATACTAAAGAAAGTGTCTTTATGACAATAAAAGTGGATTATAGAACTCAAAATCGAACCTTTTGTTCATCAAATGTTCTAGACTTTATAGCCCCTTACAAATAGTTTCAAGATCCAAGAATACTGGATCAGATTTTACCTAAAATAGAAAATCAATAACTGGCCCAAGAAAATAGGCAAAGATCCTATAACCTAGGTCAATTCATATCCTCGAATAATCTTTATGTTCTTCAGATTCTTTGGCAAGTGTAGTGAGCCTTCCAAGGCTGATGGATTTCATGTGATATGGGAGGAATCAAACATGACACTTGTTGACAGTCAAACAACTTTATATCCTTGAAAATAGCTAACCATTTTTTACCTTTCTGTCTTGTAGAGCATCTCCAAAACCAAAACAAACTCTTGATAAGGATGTCATTAATTATTTTCCATCAATTGGAGCCATTTCTGAGGCTTTTGGACAAGGAAAACTTGGACCTGTGCAAAAATATTTACTTTTTTCCTTATCAGTTCTTTCAGTAGTTAGAGTAGATAGAATTTAGACCAATTAGCTACCGAAAGATCTGCTTTCGGTGGCTAATGAACAACTGATATGTTCGCCTAAGCCACTGAAACCTGAGATTAGGGAAATTATCAAAATTTCAAAAATACCTTTTGTTTTAGCTCAAAAACGCGTTAGGGATGATCTTTTAAAGCTTCTGCATCTTGCTCAAAGACTGTAGGATTACTGGCTGCCTCTGGTTCATTGCACTGAACTTCCACCTCTGCTAGGGTTTCAAGAGTAGCATGTGCTTGGGCCTGGTGTTTTGAAGACATAACTTGTTTCCTCAAAGCCTTGACCTTTTTCTTCAAGCCTTAAGCTACTCTCCATAAGTTGTTGTAATCTTTTACAATCTTGTCCTTCTTTTTCTTTTCCTTTATGCTTTCATGAGCTAATCTTTCCAAGGATGAGTTTTTTTCTGCAAAGTTCTTCGATAGGGTTTCATACCTGGTCTTGATTACCCTTTCTAGCACTTCTTGCTCGACTAAATTATTCATAAGCTTCTTGATTTCCTTTGATTTACTCTACTTCACTCTTTTGCTAGACGAGGCATCCACAATTTGTGGTTCTTGTTCTTCTTGAGGTGTAGGTGATGGAAGGTCTTCATAACTTGTTGTGTATATATCTACAAAAACAGAATTTTCACGCCCTGTGGTGACTAAATCCTCATGCCCTGTTTCAATCTGGTGATTTTCATCCTCCAAGTCTGTGTAGGGAAGATTAAGAATGCTTTTGTTCACTTGGGATTCTTTGGTCTTTTATTTTTCACTGTTGAAATTCAATTTCTTCTTAGTTTTATCAAGCATAGAGGAAGGAGAGGGTTGATTCACTGGAGTTGGAGAGATATCTCTCCTCCTCCTCTTTCCACTTTTGGGAGTAGAAGACTTCTTGGAATGAGGACTCTTTTTACCCTCTGTCTGTACCTCAGTATGGAAATCATTCCAGAACAAAAAGTAATTCCACTCTTTGCCTCTTCTTTGTAACAACTTACAAACCAAAAGCTTAATCAGACCATGGTGGGATAGTCTACCTGCAACTTTATTGGGCTTGGCCTTGACTTGATGATCCATTTTGGATAAGCTTCTATGGAGGAAATAGGGTAGATTGAGTGGGTTTTTACCATTAAAATGATTTATGAGTTTAAAATGGTAAATCATCACTCTGTTATATCACCCTTCACAAGTTATATAGACCATTATGTCTTTTAATAACTGCTGCCATTTCTCTTCAAGGAAAGACACATGAATGTCTTTCTTCCATATCAAACCCCTATGTTCTGGTTTCAAATAAGACCTGAATTCAACATTCTTAATGACAGTTGTTTTAAACCATTTTTCTCCAGTCCTGTGAAGATCTGTCACTTCGTCTAGGAGGGATTTATCTACCTTGAATTCATCCCGACCTATGATTTCTTTCTTTCCATCAAAATTAAGGGAACAGGCCTCTGCCACCTACTGATGAGAACTCTGTAATTTTTTGCAAAAATTATAACACCTTGCATTCCTAAAAAGTTGGCATACCTTCAGGTGTGATTCCAAGTAACTGATGTCGTTGAGCTCCTTCCTCAGGGTTGACCCTCCTTTCTTCATCTGTCTCAATTCTTCTGTACACTTGTGATCGAAGAAACAAATTTCGGGGGAGAGTTACACAACGTAGAGTTAGGGAGATTCAGCTCGGTTGTGACAAAAATGAGAAAATTGAGGCGAGCTTTAGAATGTGGCACTGATTACAAGGGATGCGACAGAACGGTTTGTGATTTGCAACAATCATGGTCAATAACTGTAATGATGGAGGGTATGTAATCATATGGCTTGATTATACAACAATCCTGAAAAGATTCGCTTATATCATACATAGATCAGCTCCCGATCATGAATGGTTCGTTCTCCTGTCTTTTTGGCGGCTAATTGCAATTATAAAACTTCAAACCCGACGGTTGAAACGTGTGAAAGGACATGCTGACTCCTCCCCCGCTTCTGCGATTTCGATCGCTAAAATAGCCATGAATTCCTTTGTTTAAGCTACCTAAAGCTAAGGCTTTCAGTGGCTAATGAACAATCGAAATGTTCGCCGAAGCCACCGAAACTTGAGATTTGAATTAGATCAAATAAAAACTAAACAAAAGTTTATTTTAACTTTATTACATGCATAAATATTTCAAAAATGAGCTTTAAAAATTAATAATGTTTTTTTTTAAAGACATCCTATCACCTAAAATGAAATAACTCGATTGATTTATTTGAGGAGATAACAATATGAATCAACATATCTCTGTAGAAAAATGTCTGAACCTCCAAAACATAATGCATGAGTAGAAATACCTCTCAAATACTTGAGAATCAACTTTACTGCCTCCCAATGTTCTTTACCTTGATTGTTCATATACCTGCTCACAACTCCCACTGCATGTGCAATATTTGGTCTTGTGAAAACCATTGCATATATCAAGTTGCCAACTGTTGATGAATAAGGGACCTTGGACATGTATTTTATCTCATCCTATGTCTTGGGACACATTTCCTTAGTTAATTTGAAATGGCTGGCCAAAGGTGTACTAACTGGTTTTGCATTCTGCATTCTAAACCTCTCCAACACTTTCTCTATGTACACACCCGAAGACAATGTCAATTTGCAATTTTTCCTGTCTCTTGTTATTCTCATACCAAAGATTTTCTTTGCAGCACCCAAATCCTTCATCACAAATGAATTAGCTAATTTATTCTTGAGTACATTTATATCCTGCATATTAGACCTTGCAACAAGCATGCCATCTACATATAATAGCAATATATTATAAATTCCATTTTTTAGATTTTTAAAATAAACACAGTGATCATAATGACATATACTATAACCTTGTTCTGTCATAAAACTGTCAAACTTCAAATACCACTGCCTTGGATCTTGATTTAGTCCATACAAGGTCTTCTTCAACCCGCATACCAAATCCTCCTTCCCTTTGACCTCATACCCCTGTGGCTGCTTCATATAAATCTCTTCCTCCAAATCCCCATGGAGAAAATATGTTTTTACATATAACTGTTCAAGATGCAAATCTTCTATAACCACACGACTTAAAATAGTCACAATTCAAGTCATTTTAACAACAAGAGAAAATATTTCATCAAAATATATACCTTTCTTTTGTGTAAACTCCTTTACAACAAGTCTATCCTTGTACCACTTTTTGCCTCCATCTTCTTCCTTCAACTTGTAAACCCATTTATTCTAAAATGCTCTTTTTCCTACAGGCAACTGAACCAAATTCCAAGTATGGTTATTTACCAGGGAATCCATTTCCTCTTTCATGCCTTGCTCCCACTTCTTTTTAGTATCTACCTGCATTGTCTCTTCATAACATTCTGGTTCACTAGAGTCAGTCAACAATAAATAATACAATGAAGGATAGTATCGTTCATGGGGTCTACTTAACCTGGTAGATATTCTAACAACACTTGCATGAGTTTGAGGTACATGTTTCTCCCGTTGTTGTACATTTTGATTCTATGGTACATTTGGAATTTATTTTTCAGTGATCTCATCAAGCACTGTGTATTCTGGTTTTTCTTTTTCCTATTTATTTCCCTACAACTGATCTTTGTACATTACCTTCTCATTGAATATGACATCTATACTCCTAATGATTTTGTGATTTTCATAATCCCATAAGCGATAACCAAAATCGTTAACACCGTATCCAATAAAGGTACACTTCTTGGATTTTCCCTCAAGCTTTGTTCTATTTTCTTTATCAATATGGACAAATGCTTCACAAGCGAAAGTCTTCAAAAAAGAATAGTTTACCTTTTTACCTGTCTATGCCTCCTATGGAATTCTACCATCCAAAGAGCTTGAAGGTCTTCTGTTTATTAAATAATCAACAGTATCTACAACATCTACCTAGAACTGTAAGGGAAAACCAACATGTAATCTCATACTCCTTGCACACTCCATGATTGTCCTGTTCATCCTTTCTGACACACCATTTTCTTGTGGTGTTCCTGGAATTGTCTTCTCTCTATGAATCCCATGGTATGAACAGTAATCATAAAACTCATTGCTGCAATATTCACCTCCATTGTCTGGTCTGAGACACTTCAACCTTTTTCCTATCTCATTCTCAACTAAAGCTTTCCATTTCTTAAAAGTATAAAAAACATCATATTTTTGTCGAATGCAACAAACCCAAGTTTTTCTAGTTTCATCATCAATAAAAGTAACACAATAATGAGAGCCTTTCTCATTCCAACAATTTTGCATGGTGCATCATCACCCAAATGAACCTGTCCAAAATCACCTTGAACATAATCTAGAAAATGTTTCCTATGGGGTATGGCATGAAATGAAGCCCTTGAATCTACTACCCAAGAGTCATAAATATTATCTACAAAAAGAATCAAAGCTTCTTGTAACACATCACCTGTTACATTTACTTCCTAATTTTTCTCCTGTTGTCCATCTCTTTGTTTCTTTGGAGCTTTGCAGTCTTTCTTCAGATATCCTTTCTTTCCACAATTCCAACACTCTATATTTACAAGTTTGGATTTGGATCTTCACTTCCTAGAATTCATACGGTTCCCTGAGCCCTTTCCTCTATCCTTTTGTCTTCCCTGTTCTCCATGTTTAACAAATTACCCGATGTCTCACCTGTGCTTTTCCATCGCATTTCCTCACTAAGGATAACACCAACAACATCATCAAATTTTAAAGTGTTTGAACCAGAGATAGAGTTACTTACAACCATGAACAAGCCATTCCAACATTTTAGTAATGAGCACAAGATTAGAATAGCCCTGACCTCATCATCAAAGTCCACTTTTACATAACTTATCTGATTAGTAATTGTATTAAATTCATTTAAATGATCTACAACAGACCCACCTTCTGACATCTTCATATTAAATAATCTCTTCATTAGAAATACCTTATTGGACGTCAAGGGTTTTTCATACACTTTAGCCAATGCATCCATCAACTACTTCGTTGCATTTTCTTTCGAAATATTGAAATCCACTGACATTGCCAGGCTCAATCATATTGTTCCTAGTACCTTTCTGTCAAGAACCTCCCATTCTTCGTCCTTCATGGCCATCAAATTCTTTTCTATTCCACCCAATAGTAGGAATAGATCCGTCTGATATAAATAATTTTCCATATGCATATTCCATAATTGGTAGTTTTGGCCGTTAAATTTATCGACCCTAAACTTTCCATCTTCCTCCATTGTTCCCACTCGAACCAAGAAACCTCTTTCCCTGCAAGTTACCTTTCACTCTAATACCAGTTGTTAGAAAAACAAGATCGCAGAGAAATAAAATAAAAAAAATGTGGAAATAAAACACAGAAGATACACAATACAATAGAGACACAGATATGAGTGGTTCACCCAGTGTGGGCTACATCCACCAGAGAAATTTCCAGGTCCTTCCTTTATTATTATCCAGTAAATGAAGGGATACAACCTACAACACACCCGTTGTAACTTCCTCTTCTTTCTCTCACAATCGCCTCTCTCAGAATACAATATTTGCAATAATACCTAGCCACAATACATTTCCCTCATAAAAGAGGGTTGCCTTCTAGGGAAAAAAACCTTAACATAACTTCTACCATCAGATCTAGGACCTTATAATGAACTGTCTAGATTTACTATGAAATTACAATACACATTTACAAGGAAAATTTTCCTTCGGGGGCCCACTTGCCCCCGAACCCCCCAGCTTGGGGGATAGCCCCCTCGGACCCTGCCTGCACTCCCTTACATGGAGGGGTGTACCATCTTTCAGGGTGTAAAGTCTTCATGGGGTATAAACATAGACGAAAACAAAGACCTCTGAATCAGAAAGATAATCAGGCTCCACAACCAACAAGCACAGAGTTAGAAACACATGCATACAAGTCTATAACCAGAATAGTTTAAGTCACGTTTTTGCATACATTCACAACTCATTCACTCAAGACATGTAATATAATAAAGAGTAACAAAACTACAATAAGAAACAGATTGCGTCAGAATAGTCCATAAACAAACATGCTATTACAACCCATGTGAACAATAAACATTTTGCTTGAGATAGTTCGTTGCAAATCAACGACACATGTGAGTCCTCTCTGTAAAAAGTTGGCCTTGAGAACTTCTCCGTATTAACAATTTCAACAATAGTACATGAAGAATCTAAGGACAACTCTCCAATTTTAGTTGACACTGTATTCCCAAAGTAGTTTAGAAGCATATAATGTTTTAAGAGCAAAAATCTTTTTCTTTGGGTACAATTTTAGTATTTAATGAGGTTCAATGTGACCCTTGGCCTTCCGTCTTCCCTCGTGACTTTTCTTCTTTCAACATTTGTCCTCATCCTCTTTGTGATGATGAGTAACAAGGACAATGGTTACATTTCAAGTTTGTCTCCTAACGCTAGTGGACCGACATGGATTTTGGCCGTATGTGCCTTTCCCAACCTCATGGAGATTGGTGTGGGCATGGGAGAATCTTCGTCATCCGAGTTTGATAATCAATTGCCCTGGAGTTTCTAGATCTCTTCTTCATCCATTTTCCTAAGATTTTTCCTCCATCATTGCTCCATATATGTTAAGCGTGACCCTCCTTCGCTCAATACCTATCTCCATTCAACATACATTAGATGTGAGTAACTCAAAATAAAACATCAATACTAATCATTAGAATGCATATAACTAAGGAATTAAATCCCTCGTTAGTCTGCGTTGCGTTTTGTGAGGCTGCCAACAATGTACCATATATTCATATTGCAAAATGGAGGAAATAAGTTAGGAATCTATTAAAATCTATAACTTAAAAGTTGTATATCTCAAAAATATATTTCCAAAGGTATGAACAACGTGTGAAATGGACACCTGACTGTTATGGTCATTTTATGAAAAACATTTTTTTAGGTTTGGGAGGAGTTGATGGAAACTCCTTTGATCCATTGCAGATACACTAAACTTGGTCCTTTACTATCATAAAGAATTTACATCATCAGAGCAACTTTATTGCATTCAAAGGATGAGGACCCATTGTCATCATTAATACAGATCCTTCATTTCTGAAATCATCTCCCCATTCAACTTGTCGAACTATGCTGCAAACTGAGGACCCATTGTCATCATTAATACAGATCCTTCATTTCTGAAATCATCTCCCCATTCAACTTGTCGAAATATGCTGCAAACTGAGACCTTCCAGTAAACCGTTCGGCCTAAGAATTATATTATCTTTGACTATGTTAAAGACGATCCCTCACGTTTGGGTATTGGACCAACTACATTCGTACCAATTTGATCGCCAGAAACCATATTAGAGGAATCACTAATCAGACTCCCTCAAAGGTTGTGAGATCGATCTTCCATGTATAGAATATAGATTGCAACAGCTTGAAAATGTTTGATTTTATCCTGCAAGTGCCAATGATGGAGACTTCGTCCAATATACTCATTGACATTAGGCACCTCTGACTTGTGCATAGATTTCTTGCAGGTTCTAATGCGTCGGTTGTGTTCTTTTATCTCACCTTCTTTGAAGATAGTCCATTGGAGGTTGTTGCTTTCCTCAAACAGATATGATCGAACTTTCAATTCTGACGTTTTATGTGAATTTGAGAAATATCCCTTCTACCAGGATTTTGGGGAGGACCTATTCTTGAAGGATGGTTATCGAGGTTGGTATAAGTGGAAACAATGGTTTCACAGTCCAGGGATTCATCCTCATTATCGTTTACAAATAATATCATTTATCGGTGTATCATCGTGCCCCATTTCAATATCTTATCAATGTGAATGTCAGCAGGAACTAACCACATCACGGTCACATATGTTAAAAGCATCACTGTCACCATTACCCTATTCACTAAGAGAAAGCTGTTAAAAATGCTCGTCTAGAAGTCTGGGAGTTGTTTGCATTCCTTCCACGGAAACTCCATTTCTGATTTTACTTTTAGGAAATTGCAATGCATCATCAACCGAAGTTGCATTATTTTTGTCTTCCACACACATAGGTTTATTTGCATGAATCTGTTCTTGCTTAATTTCTGGTAGTATAGTAGAAGTTGTTCCATCCCTTTCTTCGAGTTTATTAGCTTGGGCGACAAAGCCTTCTCAACATTAGAAAAATCAAACTTAGAGCTTGAGGAAATGATCTTCGTTGAACTCAACCAAATATATAATACCACATTTAAAGGATTTGGCGTAAATCATCTCGCCTCAGTCGATTTCGTGTGGAAGGCAATGGAACCAATTTGCAAATCCCTTACTGAGCTATCAGATTTGAGTTCCATTTCTTGCGCCGTGAAGAGTGCAGAGAGATGCTTCTAGAGAAATCATTTATCATGCCATTCAAAGATTTCATTGATTTCACGGCTAATGAGGCTGGTTTGGAAGAGAACTTCTTGGCATTGAGATCATAATGGAAAAAATTCTATGACTATCCTGTTTTAGGAGTGAAAATTTTACTTTGACGAGCGTCTGAAAATTACGCTCAGAAATGGTTTTTAATGAAAGTTCGGGTCCCGCATTAGATGTTGCTTCGCTCGAATTAAATTTTTTCATCTCCTGTGTCATCTATGATGTATAGGGACTAATTTCATCCATCATCATTGTAATGATGCGTCCACCAAGACATCCAACTGATGTTCGGAGCACTTAGCACTGTTTTAAAGCTAGGAGGGTCGACTTTCTTCCAAAGTTCATTTCAGAGCCAGTGGAAGACGAGGGAAATTTGTCAACAAGAAGAGCATTGGGAACGAAGAGGAAAACCTTGTCGATATGAAGTGTAACAAATAAAAAGAGAGGGACGTTGTTGAAATGCGATGCAACAACACGAGTGGAAGGGAGTCACCTGGTGAAAGTCATGCGTGCGACGAAGATAATGATGTGACCAATATTGGGGAGATGACGTTGATAATGTGATATTTGTCAATGATGAAGATGTATGTCAATGAGGTTTGGCGGAAGCGCTATAGCACGTCAGTTACGTTTAAAAGGAGGTGGATGATGTACTGACGAGAAAATCAATGGCATGTCAATGAAAAGGTGGAAGAAGGATGTGCATGTCGGTACGCTATGTATCAATGCAGGAAGAGGGGAGTCACAAAAGTTCAGATCATTGGGTAGAATTGATCTGAGGAGGAACCAGAAGTGGTAAAGCGGGGAGAGCGAGAGGAAAAACTTAGGCTTAGCCCCTTGCACGAAAGAGAGAGTGTGATGGTTCTAGTAGGAAGAATTGGAGGGGGTCCCAATTTCTTTCCTTGGAGAGACGCCAAGATAAGACAATTGGGAAGTTATTGTGTGTGTGCAACACCAGGATATTGTGGAACTTCCATTGAATACCATTTTGTTTTGTATCACTCGAGCTTCAGGATTTACAACCCCTCATTTGGCTTCTAGGGCCAACATGTTGGAAGATTGATTGTTGTCATTGATGTCAACCCTAGTCAATGGTTTTGGACCGCAAGATTGATGAAGGTATTTGGAAATGAAGGGCAATGCACACGCAGATAAAATACCCATGGATGTATAGTATACATCATGTTGTTTCCAGTGGTATGTGGCACGTCACGTGGTTCCTCATGGTTGAGGAGAAATGAATTTTTGAAGATGACAAAGTGAATTGAAGAAGGAAGTACATGTAGACCTTGAAGATAATTAAAGAAAATAATTACAAAATAAGAAAGTGTCAGGTCAGCCCTAATGTTAAAAGGAAGTGACATAAATGGTATAAATAAATATCATTATACATTCATTTGATACACAATTCGAATTTTAGAGGAAATCAGAAGTAAAGAAGGTTGGATTTCAAGGGAGGATGAAGTCTTTTGGTGATGTGTTCTAAGGTATGTTATTTTCAGGTCATCTTACCATTTTCTCTATAATTTTCTTTTCTAGAACGATTCAAATGGTGAAATTGATATGGTATTGAGAATACATATCAATGTACCTGTGGTAAAAGTTTCAGCTCTTGATTCGCTATAATTATGGAGATACACTCTATGGAAGATAGGGTTTTTGACCAGTCCTGAAGCTAGTCAATAAAAAGGTGTTCTGGGTAAAACAATCATAACTTCTTCATAGAGAATCCAAATGAAGTGGGACAAATTTCATTGGAAAGAATACAGACTTTAGTTTCTTGCGTGCGAGTTTCAGAATCTGATGTTAAATATTGAGCGTGGGGCATTCTGTACAAGTTCGGTCTCCTGAATAAACCATAATTGAACAAAGTCTACCATTCTCTCTATAAATTCTTTTTGGGGAGGATTCAAGGGGTGAAACTTGGAGAATTTTTAGAGAATACATTGAGTAATATTATCTACAGGATCATAGTATTCCAAGAATTGAATAATTGCATAAATTGAAGAATTGTCAGGAAGCATTATCAGGTTATATGTGATGGTTGGTTGATGGTGATGATTTAATGTAAAATTTTATTATCTCTCATATATTCTTGGGTGGAAGGAAGGGGAAAGGATGGAAAGTTAAATATTCTCTTGATATTGGAGGATTCTATCTTCCTCTTGGAGGTTTATCCCTCCCTTTACATTTGGAAGTTGTAGCTACCTTTGGAAGTCATTACTTCCCTTGAACAATAACTATTGATTATTTCTCATATATTGTGCATGGTGTATTGTGGTGTATTGGTGTAGCTCTTATACTATTGTTCATTTCTCATTGGATTTAGTTGAATGGTTTAAGTATAAGTTGAAAAAGGTTTTAAATTGTACTTGATACTGATTCACCCCCCTCTCAGTATCAACAATTGGTATCAGAGCAGGTTGCCTTCAGAACAATTTAACCACTGGAAGGAAAATCCTGAGCAAAGATGGATGACCATGAGGACATTTCAAATGGGATTCAAAAAATTGATGGAAGAAATTATGCATACTGGAGTGATAGAGTGAAAACTTACCTAACGGCTTTGGGAGTAGACATTTGGTACTCAGTTGTAAATGGCTATGTAATCCCAAATAATGCTCCAACCGATCCAAATGAGAAGA
>ML794429.1:151135-182261 GCA_009831015.1 Picea engelmannii | reverse complement strand
GAATCGTTGGTTGTACAAAAAGTGTTGAGATCACTTCTCTTGAAGTATGATGCTAAGGTCTCCGCCATTGAAGAAACTAGGGACTTGACCAAAATGACAATGGATGAATTACATGGGTCTCTTATAGCATATGAAATGAGAACAGGTACAGAAAGTAACTAGCCAAACAATGAAGCAATCTTTAAAGCCATAAAGAAGAAAAAAGATAAGGATAACGACCTTGATGAAGAAATAGCAAATTTTATAAGAAGGTTTCAGAAGGGAAGTGGAAGATACAAATGTAAGTCTCCTCTCAAATGCTTTAACTATGGTAGAATATGACATATTGTTGAAAACTTCTTCTATAAAAAGAGAAGTCTTAACAATAAAAAGAGCTTCTACTCCAAGGATGATGACATATCCTAAGATGAGAGTGATGAAGAAGATAATGATGGAGGAGAAGTCCTCTTCATAACCCAAGAAACCTAGGATGATAATCACAATAATTCTAAAGAAGAAGAAATCATTTGTGAAGAAGATTCAAATGAAGAAACCAACCTTGATTCCTTTTGGGGATACAAAGACAATGCAAAGAGTGAACAAGAAGATGAGAATCTTGAAAAGTTGAAGCATGTTGAAACTGAAAATAGAAAGCTTAGAAACACAAACATAATACTAAAAGGTGAATTGAGTAGTTGTGAAGAAGAGAATTACAGGCTTGAAAATACCATTAATATCTTGAAGGAACAATTAGAAGATTATGAGAAATTGAAAGCAGAATTGGATCACACAAAAGGGGAGCTACTATTGACAACAAAATTTTTGAAGAAGTTCGAAAAAAAACACTAAAAAATTAGATGAGATCCTTAGCAGTCAAAGATCTCCAAACGACAAGACATGACTAGGATACAATGACAGTTTGAAGACAACAAAACAAGAGAAGGAAGTTGAAAATGATGAAACCAACACTCCAGAACAAGTTGAACAACAAGATAGAAGACTAGAATTCAAAAGGAATGAGACATCAAGAATATCCTCTCCCATTAGGTATGAAAGAAATCATTATGAAGGAAACTACAGAAGAATAGATCTTGAATCCAAATGAACCACACCACAAAGAAGATCACTTACGCCCAGGTATCAAAATTTCTTTCTTGGACATTGTTATACTTGTGGAAATTTTGGACACAAGACAATCAATTGTAGAATCAATGAAAGGAATAACTATGCAAGCTACATGAATGGTGAAAATAGTAGATATGACAATGTTCGTAGACCTATCAACATAAATTATAATCCATCTGACCCATTAATGGATCAAATTATTGTATGTTACAAGTGCAATAATCTTGGTCACAAAAACACAAGATTGTAGAGAGACGAAGGAAGATAATTGCATGCCAAATGTCTTCATACCAACTACAACATGGAAAAGGAAAGAAATTCCACACAATGAAAATTGTCGAATAACATTGGTTGCTAAAGAATGCAAAGAAGAATATGAATGGTTCATAGACAGTGGGTGCTCATCTCATATGACCGGAGATCAAAGCAAATTTGTCAGCTTGAAGAAAAATGGTGGAAATGTTGTATTTGGAGATGACTCATCTACCAAAATACTTGGAAAAGGAACTGTAAAGCTTGGAATTGAAAATGTAAAAGCAGGAAAAGTCCTATTGGTTGATGATTTTAAGCATAATCTACTCAGTGTTAGTAAAATGTGTGATCAAGGATACACTCTTACGTTTGATTCTTGAAAATGTAAAATCAGAGAAAATAACTCAGGAAGATTGGTTGCAATTACAACAAGAAGACCGAACAACATATACATCCTATACATGAAGAAGAGAGAGAAGACATAAGCCACACAAAAGGATTCCAAGGAAGAAAAAATCCCAAAGACCAAAAATAAGGATGAAGTATTATTGAGTGCCACATGTTCAGGGGGAGCAGCTCCAAAGAAGAAGGTTACGTTTTTCCATTAAACTCAGGGGGAGAAGCCCTACACTTTGCCATTGATGTCAAAGGGGGAGATAAATTTGGATCATGATGATAGGGGGAGCATGAGTGTTTCCATCAATAACAAAGGGGGAGATGTTGGAAGATTGGTTGTTGTCATTGATGTCAACCCTAGTCATTGGTTTTGAACCACAAGATTGATGAAGGTATTTGGAAATGAAGGACAATGCACATGCAAATAAAATACCCATGGATGGATAGTATACATCATGTTGTTTCCAGTGGTATGTGGCACGTCATGTGGTTCCTCATGGTTGAGGAGAAATGAATTTTTGAAGATGACAAAGTGAATTGAAGAAGGAAGTACATGTAGGCCCTGAAGATAATTAAAGAAAAAAATTACAAAATAAGAAAGTGTCAGGTTGGCCCTAATGTTAAAAGGAAGTGAAATAAATGGTATAAATAAATATCATTATACATTCATTTGATACACAAGTCTAATTTCATAGGAAATCAGAAGTAAAGAAGGCCAGATTTCAAGGGAGGACGAAGTCTTTTGGTGATGTGTTCTAAGGTATGTTATTTTCAGGTCATCTTACCTTTTTCACTATAACTTTTTTTCTAGAACAATTCAGATGGTGAAATTGCTATGGTATTGAGAATACATATCACAGTACCTATGGTAAAAGTTTCAGCTCTTGATTCTCTATAATTATGGAGATACACTCTATGGAAGATAGGGGTTTTGACCAGTCCTGAAGCTAGTCAATAAACATGTATTCCGGGTAAAATAATCATAAATTACTCATAGAGAATCCAAATTAAGTGGGGAAAATTGAATTGGAAAGAGTATGGACTTTAGTTTCTTGTGTGCGAGTTTTAGAATCTGATGTTAAATATTGAGCATGGGGAATTCTGTACAAGTTCAGTCTCCTGAATAAACCAAAATTGAACAAAGTCTACCATTCTCTCTATAATTTCTTTTTGGGGAGGATTCAAGGGGTGAAACTTGGAGAATTTTCAGAGAATACATTGAGTAATATTATATATAGGATAATATTATTCCAATAATTGAAGAATTGCATAAATTGAAGAAGTCTCAGGAAACATTATCAGGTTATATGTGATGGTTGGTTGATGGTGATGATTTAATGTAAAGTTTTATTATCTCTCATATATTCTTGGGTGGAAGGAAGGGGAAATGATGGAGAATTAAATACTCTCTTGATATTGGAGGATTATATAATCCTCTTGGAGGATTATCCCTCCCTTTACATTTGGAAGTTGTAGCTACCTTTGGAAGTCATTACTTCCCTTGAACAATAACTATTGATTATTTCTCATATATTGTGCATGGTGTATTGTGGTGTATTGGTGTAACTCTTATACTATTGTTCATTTCTCATTGGATATAGTTGAATGGTTTAAGTATAAGTTGAAAAAGGTTTTAAATTGTACTTGATATTGATTCACCCCCCTCTCAGTATCAACACAACATACAAGTGGCTCTAATGTGCCTAGAACTGACGATCTTCAACTGGTGCGAGGGAGTCCTACTCAACATGAAAATAAAACTGACTCGTTGTAGGAAGAAGTAGTTTGGGTATGGATCCCTACGCCTGATTATTTTTCTAAAGCGAGTGCCCCAGTTGGCACCTTAGGAAGTGCTAGGTCATCCAATTCCTTCAGACCCACAGATGGTGTTTTGGGTCGAGTATGCAAGATACTAAGTATAAAAAATATGCAGAACATAAATAAAATGCTAGAAATGATAGAATAACAATAAAATATCCAGCATAATCTCCACAATAACACATAAATGATATAAGAACAACAATAGAAATAGAACTTTGATTCAAAAAGAAATGTTCACAGGCCTCTTCAAGGGGGCAACCTCCAATCGAGCAGCGCTCTGTTACAATAATCTCCAAGCTAGGGTTTTCATACCCTCAACCCTTATTTATACAAAATTTCTATCAAGAGAATCATCTAGAGGAAGATCCTTCTAGAAGCGGAAGCTTCCATTAGGTCTTCTTACATCCGCCTTATTCTATTTTATTGAAAGGCCTTATTAATATTGACCTTTATTACATCCAAATATATTAATCTACCTATGTGTGGGTTAGGACCCTAACATGTCCGCCCCCTTAAAAACAACCTTGTCCTCAAGGCTTGAGATGAGGAAACTGTTGTAAAATGGTAGCTGGTTCCCAAGTGGCATTTGCTGGATTCGTATCTTTCCATTGGACTAGCACTTCCTTGATGGTTCGCTGATGCAAGTGACGCTCACGCTGGTCCAAAACTGCTTCTGGATGTAGCCAAATGGATCCTTCTTCAACTAACTCAGGAAGGTTGGTTTGAATTTGGCACCGAGTTCCAATCACCTTCTTTAAGCATGAAACATGGAAAACTAGATGTAGCTTCAACTGACTGGGCAGAGCTAATTGATATGCGACTTGTCCCACACGTTTGAGAACTGTATAAGGACCATAAAATTTGGGCGCTAGCTTCTGACAATGCTCATCCTTGAGGGAAGTTTGCTTGTATGGTTGCAGTCGCAGAAACACCTGATCCCCTTCTGAAAATTGACGTTCAGAGCGACCTCAATCTGCTTGTTGCTTCATGCGATTTTGTTCCATGACCAAGTTCTCTTTAAGGGTACAAAGAATATCCTCTCGAACTGTAAGTGTTTGGTCAACCACCTGGACCTTCGAGATACCCGGTAAGTATGAGAGAATTGAAGGTGTCTTCTGTCCATATACTTCTTCAAAAGGAGTCATGCGAGTAGTTGTATGGTAGGAAGTGTTGTACCACCATTCGACTAGGGGTAGCCATTGAACCCACTGATGTTGTTTTTTAGAAGCAAAACACCTCATATATGTTTCCAAACACTTGTTGACAACTTATGTTTGACCATCAGTCTGGGGATGATAAGCTGTACTGAGATGCAATTGGGTGCCCTAGAGCTTAAACAGTTCTTGCCAAAAATTGCTTGTGAAAGTTGGGTCACGATCATAAACAATAGAGTGCGGCATGCCATGAAGATTGAAGACCTGGTCCATGAAAAGTTGAGCCACCATGGATGCAGTAAATGGGCGTTGAAGAGCGCAGAAATGAGAATACTTGTAAAGGCGATCCACAACCACGATTATGACTGATTTATTCCCTGATTTGGGTAAGCTGGTAATAAATTCCATAGAGATATCCTTCCATATAGTTGGTGGAATTGGAAGCGGTTGTAGTGTGCCCAGAGATTTGTCTCTTTCTCGCTTGTTGCGTTGGCACACCTCACATTCAACTACAAAATTACGGATGTCCTGTTTCATACCATCCCAGAAAAAAAGAACGTTTGACTTGGTCATATGTTTTGGTGAACCCTGAGTGCCCCATTGTGGGTGTAGCATGAAGCTCAGAAAGTACCATGGATTTAATATTTGATTGTTTACTTATATACAAACGGCCTTTGTATCGAAGCTCATCCTATAGCCAAGAGTAACCTGGGGGAGACAGAGCCTTTCTCTGCAATTGCTGGATTAGATGCGAACTTTTGGGGTCTTGAAGCCATTCCTGTCGCACAGCTTGGAGCCAATCAGGTACAATGAAGGAAAGAGAAAAAAAGGATCCTTCTTCTTCATATTTTTGGGATAGTTCATCCGCCACTACATTGTCTTTGCCCTTCTTGTAAATGATCTCATAATCATAATCAAAGAGCTTAGTCACCCATTTTTGTTGCTCTTGGGAGGAAATGTGTTGTTCCAGAAAGTACTTGAGGCTTTAATGGTCAGTCTTGATTTGGAAGCATTGTCCCAAGAGATAAGGGCACCATAGCTCAATGGCATGAAAAATAGCCAACATTTCCTTTTCATAAATGGGTTTGCCCAGATTCCTTTCAGACAGTTGCTTGCTAGTGAAGGCCAAAGGTCGACCCTCTTGCATAAGGGTAGCGTCGATTCCTTTCCCCGAGGCATCACATTCCAACAAAAAGGTCTTTGTGAAATTAGGAAGGGCCAGAACAAGAGTGGTGCACTTGGCCGTCTTCAAGGTTTGAAAAGCTTGAGCAGCGGCTGGAGTCTAAGTGAAAGAGTTCTTTTTGAGGAGAGCAGTGAGAGGTGCTTCAATCTTTCCATAGTTCTTAACAAACTTGCGATAATACTCTGTTAAGCCCCGAAATCCACGCAAGATTTTGAGAGTCTTTGGGTGAGGCCAATCTTGCATTGCTTCAATCTTTTTCGGATCCACCCTAATGCCATCCTTGCCAACCAGATGAACCAAGTATTCTACTTCTGAGGCACCAAAAGAACATTTAGACTGTTTTAGGAAAAGTTGGTGCTGGGAGAGGAGATGGAGAACTTGATCCACATGAGTAAGATGGTCGGTCCAGGTTTTTCTATAAATGAGGATATCATCAAATAAAACTAAGACAAAATGATGGAGAAAGGGGTGGAAGACATGATTCATGAGGCTTTGGAAGGTGGAGGGAGCATTACACAAGGCAAAGGGCATGACCAAAAACTCATAGTGGCCCTCATGAGTGTGAAAGGTCGTCTTGGGAATGTCTGCCTCTTTCATACATATCTGGTGATAGCCCGAGTGAAGATCAAGTTTAGTAAAGAATTGGGTGCCACTCAATTCATCAAGGAGGTCATCAATGACAGGAATGGGAAATTTGTCTTTAATGGTCAGTTTGTTGAGGGCACGGAAGTTAGGACACATTCTCCAAGAACCTTCTTTCTTCAGGACCATGACTACATGAGAAGAGTAAGGGCTCGTACTAGGGTGGATAACGCCTGCATTAAGGAGTTCCTTGACCATTTTCTCAATTTCATTTTTTTGTGAGAAGGGGTGGCGATATGGACGGATATTGGGAGGAAGGCTTCCGGGTACAAAGGGAATGGAATGATCATGAACACCACAGGAAGGAGGGAGGCCTTGGGGAGTGGAAAATACCATTTTATGTTTAGAAAGGAGAGCTTGGAGGTCATGCGACACCGGGGGTGTTTCTATTGCTTGAATGACATGGAGTTGGGCAATGACACCAGAATGACCTTTTTTGAGCAACTTTTCCATGCGATGGGAACTAATGACCTCAGGTGAACCAGCCGTGATGCCCTGGAATTTATATTAGTGGCCTTCCTGGTCGAATTGCATGGTTAATGCCTTAAAATCCATGAGGATGGGACCCAAAGTTCTTAGTCAGTCGACACCCAACACAATGTCACAACCACCCATGTCGATAGCAAACATATGGGATTTTAGGTGGTAGTCACCGATTTGGAGACACACATTTTCACAACGCCCTCCACATTTCATGGAACCACCATTGGCAATCATGATTTGGAAATTAATGACAGCATGGATGTAGCAATGAGTTTCTTGGGCAATGCGGCGATGAATACAATTATGGGTGCTTCCACTATCAACTAGAATGATGACCTTCCGATGCTTGATGTAACCGATTAACCTGAGGGTTTGGGGAGCGGAAAAACCAGTGAGAGCATTGAGGGAAATGACGAGTTCTACTTTGGGAGGGTCTGAGGGAGGGGTTATGTCAGTGATTTCAGGTGACTCGGACACAAGGGGAGTGTCAACATCCTCTTCTGAAATGTCCTCAGAGATGGCCATAAAAAGATTTTTTTCCTTACACTTGTGGCCCGGGAAATATTTGTCATCACAATTATAACAAAGGCCTTTGAGTTAACGTTTAGCCATTTCAACCCTGGTCAATTTTTGGATTTTTGATGGGGCGGAGGGAGTAGTGGGAGTGATCGGTTTAGGGCGAGGGATAAAGGAGGGTTTTCGGTTTTGAGATGATACCACCTGTTGTGCTTATTTATCTCTTTTAGTAGCCTCCACCCAAGTCGAGAGTCAAGCCATGAGGACATGGGCCCGAATATCCTCCTTGAGGCCACTAATAAAACACTCTCGAAAGAAAGCATCAATCATGCCCTCTGTTCGAAAAGCTAGGCGTTCAAAGGCAGCTATGAAGTCTTCTACTGTTCCAGATTGCTTCAATTTTGTCAAACGGCCCAAATGGTTGGTGTCCGTGTCAAAGCATTCATAAAGCTCAGCCACAAATTGGGTCCAAGCAATATACCCTTGACGAGAAGTTTTTCTCCATTGCCACCATTGCCAACGTTCTTGATCTAGATGTAGAACACCATACCGGAGTTTGGCCAAGTCATCGGTAATGCCATATAAAGAGAAATAATGTTCCATTTGGGTTACCCAACCAGCGGGGTCCAAGCCATCAAATTTGGTCACATCCACCCGCGGAAGGCGTATGTCACGTTGAAAGTGATGGGACTGAAAGGTATGGGAATGGGAGGAAGTTTTGCCTTCATTCTTTGGATGTGCTTTAGAGAAATGGTCATCTGTAGGGGTCTTCAGTTTGGTGCAGAGTGCTACAAAGACAGATTCAAGTTGGGTGGTAAGTTCTTGTTTGACTTCCTCCATTGAGGACTGCATGGTTGTATTTATGGTAGCATTGATGGACGAATCGATGGAGGCAACAATAGCACTGAGTTGTTTTACTTCTTTTTGGGTTTCTAGGAAACCAAATTGCATGGTGTTGAAGCGAGCTTCCAGGTCTTGGCTATGGGTATGGGCCATGAGGATGGGTGAACTAAAAAGGGGCGGGCGGGGTCAAAAATTTTGTCTAAAAATGATATGGATGAAAGTGATAAGGGCAGAGAGATGAATCCAATGGAATAGGTCTCAAATAATGGTGAAAAAAATTCCATATTTTTTTTTTCTACACCTGTGGAGTTATACTCCGGTTTGAAGAATACTGCAGTGATGAAATCCCCAAATGTCTAACTAGAAAGAGATGTGTATTTACTTGGAAACTCGAACACAATTGTGTGACAATAGATCTGGTCTGTTTTTAATTCGTTTATGTTTCTGTCCCCCAAGGGTTCTACAGACAAGGGTTTTCCCTATGCTATAGCTCTCTGATATACGTGCGGGTCCAACAGTAGTACTCGACCCAATATATTAGGGCACTAACTAAGGAGGATAGACCGTACCCTTAGCCGTACTACCCGCCTACCCAGGTACTAGAGAGTATCTTCCCGAGTGTTGTTCTCGGTGACACTATAGTAGTCCGGCGGCCGATAGGTTTATCTAAAGAGGGCTTCAGGAAATCTAGGTCAATCTGTACATAGGTGTTGTCTGATGCACTACCACTCGAAGGGGTACCAACAGGGGTTACAAGGGTGGCCAAAATATGTGTGCTTAAGAACCACTTGTATTTCCCGCGTGTATGAATCCCTCAACTACGGGTTTATGCGCGTAACGACAGATCTCTGTGGTTTAAAGACGCCGGAATATTTCTCTACCCTAAAAAAAATTCCCACAATTTCTGCCAAGGAAAGTGCTGTGATACCACTTGCAAGATACCAAATATAAAAAATATGTAGAACATAAATAAAATGCTATAAATAGCAGAATAACAGTAAAATATCCATCATAATATCCACAATAACATAGAATGATATAAGAACAACAATAGAAATAGCATTTTGATTTAGAAAGCAATGTTCACAGGCCTCTTCGAGGGGGCAACCTCCAATCGAGCAACGCTCTGTTACAATAATATCCAAGCTAGGGTTTTCATACCCTCGACCCTTATTTATACAAAATGTCTATCAAGAGAAGCATCTAGAGGAAGATCCTTCTAGAAGAGGAAGCTTCTATTAAGTCTTCTTACATCCACCTTATTCTATTTTATTGAAAGGCCTTATTAATATTGACCTTTATTACATCCGAATATATTAATCTACCTATGTGCGGGTTAGGACCCTAACATTGTATGTGGAATGGATACCAGGGGGAAAACATCAGGACCACTATGGTGTTTTGGGTCGAGTATGTGGCATGGATACCAGGGGGAAAACATCAGGACCACTATGGTGTTTTGGGTCGAGTGTGTGGCATGGATACCAGGGGGAAAACATCAGGACCACTATTGTGTTGGGTTTAATAACTGGTGGCGATGCTAGATTGTGAGCATCAAGGATTTCCCGTATGCGCGAACCAATTTTTGTCAGGATCCAAAGTTGTCATTCCCCCTAGGTGAGGCATGGGGCCCCATAGGTAAATGTGTTTTTTGAGTTTTGTGATATTTCCATTTTTTGTTGGTTTTTAGCATATATGATTTTTTTTATGAGATGCACATTGACACACATTGGTTGGTTTGTGCAGATGTAGGACCAGAGCATCCAGAAGGATGGGGCCGATATCCTCGTCGGAGCAACGACAAAGAGTCATCAAGAGGGGAGGGGGTTGGAAACAATGAATAAATGTGGTGTGTTTGATGTAACTTGGAGGGGATGACCATGGGAGTCCCCCCCACACCAGAGCGTGATGTACCTGCACAAATGTGTAGACACACTAAGGGTGTTTCTGGCCCCTTTCACCGACTTATCTGGAATATGTTGTGCTACCATGAGAATCATGACTGAGTGGCTCATGACACCCTATTTTTTTACCAAACTCTATGTATTAGTCGGTCAACACCTATATGTATCAGAAGGCTAGCAAATCCTAAATTTTGGTATATGCACCTCAGTTTGGAAGGATGTAACCACACATTGCTAATATATATACATGTTTTGTTTTGGTTGTTACCTATGGTTGTCTAAATGTTTTGAATATTACCCCATGTTGTATGTACATGCATGCTTAAAAAATCAATTTTAATGAGACAAATGCCAATCTAACACATATTTAGCTAACAAATCATCCAATGCATTAGATTTTCTTGGGATGTGGCAATATTCGATATGCTCAAAATAATGTCCAAGAAGGCACACCCTCAAATAATAACGCAAAAGTTTGAGATGTCTGATATTGTATGTGCGATTCAACTGTGAGACCACAAGTTGAGAGTCCAATCTAACCATTAGATGATGAATGGAAAGTGAGAGCTCTTCAGACAATAGTTCAATGATGACACTATATTCTACAATGTTATAGGTTGCAAGCCCAAGGTAGACACCTTCTGAAATCACAAGCTTGTCACTGGGCGAGAAGAGCACCCAAGCGGTGGAAGTAATGTTTTGGGTACTACGATTGGCACCATCCAGGTATCCCACTATACTAAAGATGAGGATGACATCTACAAATCAAGCATAAAGCATGATAAGCAGCTGAGTGAGACAATTAACACACGCATAAAAGAAAACAGACACCACTCCACAACCACACTAAAGCACACGTATGTACAAAACATCATGTGGCCAAATGGCCTAAGCATAATAATTTTTGAGCTAGAGCCCATTGCGGGGCTCCGAAAGAGGATTCCCATCATAGTCCACGAGCTCGTAGGCCCCTCTCTTCAAGACATGTTTAACACTGTAAGGACCATGCCAAAGGGGTTCAAACTTACCTACTCCCAAGGTATCATGGTCCTAGTCATAAACCAATACCAAGTCGTCCTCTAAAAAAACACGAGGATAGACATATTTTTCATTTTTTTCTTTGATGCACCACTTGTGTGTTTCATTGGCCAAAGTAGTGTCACGACGTTGTTCATCAAGTTGGGTCAAGTACAAGAGATGCTCCTCCTCAACGAAGGTATTGGGTAATAGTTCTACCGCAAGTTTTAATGACAAGATTTCTCATTCAATAGGTAATATTACCTCTAGACCATAAACAAGTTGGAACAGGATGAATCAATAGCAGTTTTGGCAGAAGTACGCTAAGCCCATAATGTCGAAAAGTTCATAAGGTGCCAATTTGTCTTGTGCTTCCCTAACATCCTCTGGATCATTTTCTTGAGGACACGATTTATGGCTTCTACTCGACCATTGGCCTGATGGTAATAGGGCATTGAGTTCTCATGATGAAAACCCAAACTAAAAACTAATTTGGTCATCATCTTGTTACGAAAATGGGACCCATGGTCCGTCACTATGGTATTAGGGACATTGAACCTAGCAATTATGTGATTGAATACAAAAAAAGTAGAAATGGTGTCATCGTTAGAATAGGTAGGCATGGCCTTAGCCCATTTAGTGAAGTATTCAACAACCACAATGATGTATCCATGACCATTATCCGAGGTAGGCTTACATGCCATGAAATCAATGCCCCACTTAGTGAAGGGGTCGATGGTCACCACAGGATGAGCACACATCTTACGACTAAATATTTGACAAGAATGACATCTCTGGACTGCATTCATGCAATCTTTGAATATCGAGGGCCAGAAATAGCCAGCACACAATATTTTATGTGCAGTGGACAACCCAGAGAGATGACTGCCACATGCTCGAGCATGGAATTTATTGAGAACTCTTTCAACTTCCTCATGGAACAGGGAACAACATAGAATCAAATCAACTCCTCGATGATACAGGGTTTCGTCTATAATAAGGTAGTGTCTATCCTGATGTCATATACATCGATGTTCATCACAGGAAAAATGAAGATGGAAATGTTGATTATGGAGGTAGACCAATAAGTATCCATACCAAGGATCAGATGAGTCAATAAGGAACAAGAACTCATCAGGAAAAGAGTCATTAACAACTGGTTCTTCATCGACTCGGGGAAGTTCAAACATCAGCCTTGCAAAAGCCAATGATTTCTTAGACTTTGATGAGACAAATTCCAAGTCAAACTCTTGGTGGATGACAATCCACTTCGAGTAATTTCCCCAATGATATGATGGCTAAGGATGTGTTGCATTGAGTTTGCATTGGAAACTACATTCTTTTTGTGCAAGAGGATGTAATGGTGTGATCGTTGGACAACATAAACTGCTGCCAAGGACAACTTTTCTACATGAGAGTATCAAATCTCTGGACCTGCAAGTCCTTTTCTAAGAGAGTAAATTATGCACTCTCATTATGTATCGTCATCTTGGACAAGAACCACACCAATGGTGGATTTAGAGGCTGCGAGATAGAGAAATAAGTCTCAAGTATAATTAGGGGGGATCAACAAGGGATTCAACATCAAGGCCTTCTTCAAGGCATCAAATGACCATTGGATTTGGTAATCCCACACAGAAGGTATACCTTTCTTCAATAGGTGCATAAAACCTTTCATGATTTCGGTGTAATTGGCGATCAATCTACACAAAAGATTTTCCTTCACTTGCAAAATTTGAAGTTGGTGAATAGTATGAGGGGGAGGAAATTTGATAATATCATCGACCTTCAAGGGATCCACCAAGATCCCATACTTGGACACAATGAAACCTAGTAACCTCCCAGAAACCACACAAAAAATACATTTATGTGGATTCAAACGAATGTTGTAGTAATGATATCGGATAAAAATGGTCTGCAAGTGACCAGGGTGGTACTCATGGCATTGTGAGTGAGAAACCAAATCATATAAATAAGCTTCTATGATTATTTTCATGTTGTGTAAATGGTATGAAAACATGGCTCGCTGGAAAGTGGCTCCAACATTTTTAAGATTAAATGATAGTTTCCGGTAAGAAAAAGTACCCCAAGGACAAATGAAGGAAGTCTTGTGTTGATCTTTCGATTTTATATGGATCTGATTATGGCCGGAGAAACCATCCATGAATGAGAAGATTTCACTACTGGCACATTCATCGATAATATGGTCAATGAATGGGGTTGGATAATTATCTTTAGGACAAGGGTTATTTAAATCCCTATAATTGTCACAGACCCTAATAGTTCCTTGTTTATTAGTGACCGAAAATGATTTTGGAAACCCATTCGGTCAGGGGAACCAGATAGATGAACTGTGCACGAAGACGTATTTTGACCTCCTCCTTGATGGAATCAACTTTCTTTGGATTAACTATCCAGAGCTTCTGCTGGACTGGTTTGGCTCCATCATACGTCTTAATTTCATGCTTGACAATCTAGGGGTCAATTCTATGAATTTCTTCATAAGACCAAGCAAAAACGTCACAAAATTCTTTGAATAGGGTCGTGTATGTTTCGATTTCTTGGGGTGAATAGTCGGTGCCTATCAGGACATGTTCCACAACACCTGGCTTTTGGGAAATGTCAATGGGTATAGTTTTCGATATGTTATCCAAGTTCCCTTACGATAGAGCATCATGGATCATGATGGAAGACTGGGACCATTGAACATGACCAGGGGCAACAAGATTTTGATGTTCATCCTCAAACCATTCCAAATCAGGGAGAAAATATGTTTTGTGGTGCAAATCCTCCCATGGAATATCGAGGAAAGCCATGACCTCCATGATGGCTTCATCATGTGGAAGTTGAATATCAAGGGATTTGGTTGAGACTAGAAGAGGATGAACAACCCAAGAGGTTTGTGGATACTAATCAGATGACACATCCTAAGGGGAATCCAAATATGGGTCAACATATGATAACTGAATCGTCTGGTAGGAAATATCTACCAGGGTGAGCGACATGGAGGCTCCATAGGAATCAACATCCTTAGGGAAAGGTACCACCCAAGGATCAAAATACCTGAGGGATACACTAGTAGATGATGAAATCATCTTGATGGGGGCGATGATTGTAGTAGCATATGGTGGGGGAAGGGGGAATATACCTGTAAGTGAAGGATCTTTGAACATCCTCGCACTAATGCTCAGAGTGGACTATGTGGTATCACCGAAAAAGGGTACATTAGACCCCGCATTAGATCCAAGGTATGTGGTACAAAACACAACTTGATCTATGGTAACAATTTTCCCTTGGTGAGGGAAATGTAGGACCCTAAATACTGATGAGACAACTGCAATCATCTCGTAGAACCAAGTACACTCGAGTAACAAATTGTACTCAAGTGGTGTGTTGATGAACTCCACGACGACGCAGACAGTCTTACCACCTAACTCGATGGGTAAGGCGGTGATTATTCCATGGTGTTGGAACATGTTTCCATCGAAGTCTTTCAGAAGTGTGGTAGACGTATCAATCTTAGGGGAGCCAAGGGATTTCCAATAAGAAATAAACATGATGCCAGTCGAGGCTCCTTCATCAACAAATGTTCAGAAGATGTTTTTAACCATCATTCACACTTTAATCTGGAAGGATACTTGATGGGAGAACCTATGATTAACCTGACTAGTCTCAAAGGTGATTAGGCTCGACTTCGATGGGTCAACCTTGTCTATGTCCGAGAGCAAGGCTTTCTGTTTCCTGGGGAATCTCTGGAGAACTTCAAGCATCGACATGGAACAAGGTGCCTAGGACAATTTGTCCATAATACTTTAGTTGTGGGCAACCCATGTGTTGGGATTATGCGTTGTACATCGAAGAATTCCCTTCGAGGGGTCAAGTGGTGCATCAAGAAATTACTTCTCTATCTAGAGAGGGCCACCAAGTTGGGATGAAGATGTTTCTTCTGGGGAAACATCCGAAGGCTCGGGAATGTCATCATTTTTAGTTCGTGTCTACAAATTGACCGTGTGGTCACACATGAACATAGAATCATTCGATGGAGACCCCTCATGGTGAGGGGTACCTGCGATGCCCCCTGTAGAAAATGAAGGATTTGTGGAAACCATATATTGAGGTTGAGGGGGGAAATGATGAGTTAAGACAAAATGTTGTTGAGGATCCCACTCCTGTGCCAAAAATATGTGGACCTCATCCTTCTTGGGGAATTGGTTAGTAGGGTGGCCTTCCCCACAAATGGTGTAGGGAAAGAAACTCTTCTTATTTTCCTTAGTGCCTCCCTCCTGTGCATTTTGGGTAGAGGAAGTGCCTTTCTCATTCTTGGAATTTTTCTTGTTGTTCCTATTTTTCTTTCCTCCCGGTTGCTGAGGATTCTTCGGTTGCATGGACTGCACCGAATTCACCTTGGAGGTTTGAGAAGGGACCATGGCAGTTTGAGCATTAGTGCTAACAATTGATGGTTGTGATTGAATGGTCATTTGACCCATTTGATCATCCAACTGGTTAACAGATGCATGTGAAATAGAACCAACCACGCCATCTGCATGCAGTACTGGTTTGGGTTTGCATGGATCAATTGACGGGTGAGGAGCATTTGGGATTATGTCATATAGAGTACCTGACTGTGAATAGATCAAATCCAAATGTTGGGCACACATAATGGGTTTCTCCTCACTGGCTTCCTCAACCATAGCTACAACCCTAGAAATGGGTGGTAAGAGGGACTTGGTAAACCACTCTGTTAGAAGCTTGTCCAAAATCTAAGTCTTTATCATCCTACATTTTCTCCCCCACTCATGAATATGATCAGAAATATGTGTGTAATTATTTTGATGGAGCGATGTCAAGATCTTCGTTCCTATCTCAAGAGCTTCGTTCCTATCAAGTCCAAATGTTGGGCACGCAAAATTTCTTTCTCCTTGGTGGTCACCCTAGCCATAGCTACATCCTTGGCAATGGTTGGTAAGAGGGACTTGGTGAACCACTCCATAAGGAGCTTGTCTGAAATCTGAGTCTTAATCATCCTACGTTGTCTCCACCACTCATGAATATGATCGGAAATGTGAGTGGCATAAATGTGAGTGGCATTGTTTTGATGTAGAGAAGCCAAAATATCTTTTCCTATATCATACCAAATAGGTAGTTGGTAATGTGTTGACAGTTCCATACTCAGGTCATTGAAGCTTCTAAAAGAACTACCTTTGAGTTAATGTACCATTTGCGAGCCGGTCCGGTCAGGAATCTTTAGAAAAGACGTAGTCTCACACTATCATCCATCAATGAGTTGGATGAACACCACAATTGGTAAGTCATGATGTGTGTAGAGGGGTCCTCTCCCAGATTTCCATCAAACTTATAAATGTCTGATGGTATCTTGGATGACATTGTCGGCCATGAGGGGTCATTGACTATAGGGTCATTCATTAACCAAGACAAATCCGGTAAATCAAGCGTTGCGAGGAAAGGCAACGATGCAAATGAATACTGAGAGGGAAGTGAAGTCTTTGTTTTGCCATATGGACATTGCGGTCCCCCTATTTTGGTACTACTGGAGGGTTGGGGAGTTCCTAAAGAGTGAGTGTTCGCTAGGATGGTGGCACCTCCAGGAGCATGATGGCTCCCTGTTATCACTCTATAAATTTCCTTAGATGTGAAAGGAAAATCTAGAGGTAACCACAAACCAACTTGCAGATTGGAAGCTAGCCCTTCCTATCCAGAGAGGGATCTCTTTGTTATAACTCAATCAAGAACTAAATGGTTATATAATAGGCACAATGGCTAGATCTTGTGTCAAAGTAAAGATTTCAAAATAATTATGGTAGGGTGGAGAAGAGGACCATTGAGCATGGAGTCATAATAAGGAGATGTCAAATCAAGGCTTTCAAAACTAGTTAATATGAAGAAATGCACTTCAAAGGAAAAATAGTTGGATATCTATCAGACATTAAAATTGTTGTAGTGTGGATATCTAGAAAGTTACATATCAATCATAATAGAGCATATATCAGTGGATGAATTCTGTTACAATATCAACAGATTAATGTAGGTATTTGAATGTGAGATAAAGAGCATCTAAAATGAATTCTTTATCAATTATCATTCATTCAAAATAGAGGAATAAACACTATGATTTACAAAGAAAGGAAACGTTTAGAGCGAAAACAAATTGAAGATTACCAACACGAGAATATTTGAGACAAATCTTCAAGTACTTTTGCTTGAAAGCTTCATTGACATCAAAACCTGATACACGATATCCGAGAATTTTTTCCCTCTCTCACTCGAACCCTTTCACCCTTGTTTTCATTACAATATATAGATTAACCTTCGTAATCCGTCTATAGGTTTGATATCTTCAAATTTTCCCAAGATAGAAAACAATTACAACAGATAATAACAAACGAGAGCTGATTCCTAGATTCTATGGTTTTGTTTCTTGAATAATTAATATATACAAATCATAAAAAAAAATATGAGTTCGGTGGAAACATTAGTGGTTCTTCTAGTCACCATAATGATTTTTCATAATCCCTCCATCTGCCAGTCGAATTAACTCTGATGAGATGATTGTACACTTTCGTAGCGACCTGGTAAATTTCGCTGCGAAATCTCTGTTTCCAACTGGTAATGCTGCAAAACTACTCCAAGTTGTGTTTCAACATGTGTTATTGGTTGAGGTCATATTTGTATGCTACCCTTGAACATATTCCCATGTATCACTTCAGTGTAATAGTCAAAATCTCACTGCCAATAAGTTTGTGAAATGTTAATAAATCTCAAGCTTTGCAAAGCTTCTTCGTTCCTGAAATTTGCTCAGGTTCTATGCTTTTGTGGACGTTTCCCATCGACATTGATAGTTGATGAGCTTTGCATTCAAACTAATGTTTCATTATTTTCTCGTAAGACTTCCCTAGAGAAACTATAAGGATGGAAAGTTTGTTTGGTTGATTGCAGTAGGAAATCCTTGAGTCCCCAAGATTTGACACCTGAGAACTTATATAATTATCATATTTTTTATCACTTGACACTTGGAATTTTTGGTTTTGCAGGTTCAAGACATGCTGATAACCATGACAACCGATGGTGCAAAATTAGTTGAGTTCTCCCTCCTATTGACTTAACATATGAACACTTTTTCGAACTTGAGCACCTTGTGCATTGCTCGGATCTGGGTGTTGTTGATTGCTTGATTTATATGCTAACTGGGGATGTGGCTTAAGCTTGCTGTCAACTTTCCTCTTGGTACCTATCCCACATGAAACAGGAAAAACAACTTTGAATACTTTTAATATTGGGCCTTGGGACCAATGGTTTTTATAAAACAGAATTTAAACCATGTTATAATCCCAAGAGCATTAGTAGCTTAAAATACCAATTTTTTATTTTCCCAAACTCATAATTTTCTTAAAAAAAAAAAATTACATGTGATATATCACATTGGCTCCAGTGGGGATTTTTTCCTCCTTGCAAGGCAACAAATAACACGTAGACCATGTACCTATCCATTGGTGGTGTTCCTGAATCAAAGACTACAACCAAAGTCATTCTTTAAACTGAAAACCCAAACTGCACACTACTGCAAACTGATTTCTGAAACTAAAAAACTCACTACTGAAAATCAAAACTGAAAACTGTTGAAAGGATGCTCAAAAGGTGAATACTCCTACCTACTAAACTGCACCATGAGCTTCTCAATCAAGTGAATACAAATACCTAGTGAAACCATGCAAACGTCTTGTCCACTAGTTGACCCCCTTGCATGTGTTTGTTCAAGGTTAAAAGGAAATACGTTCTCAATGGAAACTCATCTAAAATTTTGAAAACAAATTCGACATTGACAAAATTTGAAAACTTGGGACTACTTACCGACTCCAAAAATATTTCTAAAGGATCCTCAAAAGAATGCAAACTGATCTCATTTTGTATCAGCCCTGCAACTGCATTTTCTCTGTCATGTATTCCATCTGATGACTATCATAAAAGAGCTGAAAATATTCATAAAAATGCTACAATGAAATAGTCTCCTGTAAAAATGACATGGCGGGTTCTGACACTAGTTCATGATCACCTTCATTTTCAGGCCCACAACTGATCAAAGGATGAAAATTTTGGCAATTGAGATCATCCATATAACAAGCTACAAGGTCATGAAAAACATGAGAAGAATGTTGTTGGTTTATAATGTTGTCATCTTGTTCCAGTAAACCAATGCGATTTTGCATCAGCTCACACTCCTCTGCTTCATTGATTATTTTAAAATTTTCTTTCAGCAATTTAAATGAAGAAAAGCACAAAGACAGAGTTTTCTTCAGCAGACTGAGTCCTTTCCTCATGTTCAATAAAATATTGTCATATATGGGCTGAGTGCTTTCATAAGTTTGCAGAAAATGCATACTTTTTTGACTGGGAAGACATTACCAATTTTCCTTGAAGATCACCATTATTATAATCATCATCATACTCATCAAATATAGGTGGATCAAAAAACCCTACATTTGGAGACAAATGTTGTTCATGAAAACCAATATCTTTTTTATCTCCTACTTCTTCAAAAACTGAGTATGAGTGATCTTGACAAAACTTTGAATATATAATATCCTAAAAGTCATTAGAAACAAATGAAGCTTCATGATCTTGAATATCAATAGTCGGAAGATTTGGGACAACAACTTGATTTTGAACAAGTGGAACTGTACTTTCTACAAACTCTTCTTTATAAATATCATCAAGAAAATTCATAGTATAATCAAACTTCTTCTCATAGTACCATTCCTCTTCTCCTTCCTAAACTTTCTTTAGAGCATCTTCCTTTTTTTGGTTTGTAGAGGAATGATAAACTTGAGCTCTATTTGGATTGACCACTACATTTAAGTTTATGAGATCGTAATTCTTTTGAAATTCAAACATAGCATTTTGATAACCCTTCTTATATTCTTCCGATTCTATCAACAAAATATCATTTTGTTCTTGAAAAAATCTGTCATGTTCTTCTTTAGTCACATACACTATTTGTCCATTTAGATCAAAATAATGAATCTAATCTTCAGATTGTTCAACAAAATCCTCAACAACATAATTGTCCTGGAATGGAGGTCTAATTTGTTGGTATCCTTGATTTATTTTCTCTCGTTGTCTTATTTGAGGAACACGAGGTATTCTAAAGTTTGGATTCCTTATTTGAGGCTCTTATCATTACCTAGTAAATTGAGAAGTTGAAGGATGATTTTCTTCTTTTTATTTCTTTCTCTCAGTTTCAAATTTGTGGTTAATCTTTCCAGACGCCATTAAATTCACTTCTACCTCTATAACATCATTCATCATACCAGCTAAAATGGGATACCTCCTCTCTCTTAACAGTAATGAAAAGTCACTATCAAAAGCATCCACATAATGAAGTTGAGTAGATCCAGGTAGAGATTGGACTTGATATGGGATGGAATTATACACTTTCATGAACCTAGCAGAAAAATCTTGTACTATTTCAAAAGGACCTCTTTTCAAACTGTTATACTATGTTATAAGCTGCAAAGGATTTTTCTTATCTTCCCATTTTCTAAGAAAATATTGTTCAAATCTTGAAAATTAGGAATACTTCCTGCTATAAGAGATTTAAACCATTTCTTAACTTTTCCGGAAAAACTTTGTGCAAAAAGTCTCATTTTAACATCTTCATGGTTGACTTTTTCTAAATCAATGAAATCATTAAATCTCTCTAAATGTTGTTGAGCTATGATATCTCCTTCTACACCATATGTGTTAATTCTTTTAGAATAATTTTGAGGAAAATCATGTAATTGGGAAGGGAGAATAAGAGGGGAAAACCTAACATCCATAACTTTGGTAGAAATCTGACTTGGAATTGAAACCTGGCTTAAAATTGAAACCTTTGGAGAATTGACACCAACTTTTGGAGAATTTACAATAGGAGCAGTAGGAATAAAATAATTAAATTTGTCTTTTTCAAATACTGTTTGACTTAAATCTGACTTTGATTTGGTTATGAAAAAAGATTGCTCAAATTTTATGTCATAAGAGACATCTTCAATACTTTTTACCCCATATTTTGGCAAGGAAGAAAATATTTCTAAGGAAATGGTACCTGATTCAGACTTCTTCTCACTTTTCCAAAGAATATTCTCTGGATAAAAAAAAACCTGTAGAGGATTCAGATCTAGATTCTTTCTTCTATGAATTTTTCTTGAAGCCGAGTTTTCCCAGTGGAGTCACCTTCTTGCATATGATCTTGAAAATGGAATCGCCAGGGTAAATTGTACATCCAAATTATGTATCTGAATCTTGATCTACCCTCAATAATCATATCTGAAACAATAATACATATCTCTCAGGGAAAATTTCACTTATGTTCCCCAAAAACAATGCCAAACTATTATCACTTAGTAAATTTCGTTGGCTATGAAAGGAAAATCTAGAGGTAACCACAAACCAACTTGCAGATTGGAAGATATCCCTTCCAATCTAGAGAGGGATCTTTCTATTATAACTCAATCAAGAACTATCTGGTTATCTAATAGGCACAAGGCTAGATCTTGTGTCAAATTCAAGATTTCAAAACTTAGCACTATCAATATCTTTGTCCTTCACTCATCTCAGTGTGGAAGGTCCCCATTTACTTCTAATTGGTGGGTCATGTAGCATCCATATACCCAAGTCAGTCCATGACACATATTGGGTTAAAACTCTCTTTCACTTCTTTGTCTGACCCATATTTAGATCTCAATAGGTTTCCAACAAAACCCTCTAAACCTGTCGGCCCTCCTAGTAAACCAGAAGGCAACACAACACACAAAATGCACTGTGAGGTCTCACCCAAGATAGCTCTATGGGTGACTACAATTCTCAAGTGCTTGCAGTATAGGAATACATGGGGATCTGGGAGTGTATTCTATCTTCTTCATGCATTAATATTTGTTATTCATTCAAGTATTCCTAAGATTCATTCATCTTTAGGCTCATGCATGCATTCTACCATACCTAGTTAATCATTCATTCATAAAATAACCATTAACATAAAGTAAATATTCAATAAACATCACATATAACACATGTTTTACCGTGGTTCACCTCCTCCTGGGCTACACCCACAAAGATTTGGATTCTCTTCTCTTTTATTTAGTCAGCTACAAAATATGACATTGCACGCATTACATCTTCCATCATACAATCATGAAGATGTTAAAGAACCTCTATGAGGTGGACTAGATCACACCAAGCTCCTCAGCCTATGACCTAACCCTCAAAATATGGCTTACTTGACTCTTCTATCTCCTTATTACAATCATAATAATCACTGAACCGCAACCACCATGTTACAACCGTTGAACACCTACCCTAGACCTCCTAGGTTATTATTTATACTATTTTACAGGCTTATAGACATTACAATATTTATCAAAAACCCTAACCCTATGTTGGACACAGACCTAGTTAGTAGAAAAAGGCTATTTTTGGGAAGGGAAGCATGAGAGGAGGAAAGGACAACTGGAAGGAAAAGAAACACGTGAAAGGGAAGCATGCAAGGCACACATGTAAGGAAGACCTAATGATGCTAGGGTTAGGGTTTTTGTAATGTATTTGAATGACTGATGAACCAAGAATATAAATAGGTAGTACTTAGAGGAGACCAGGGAAGAGAGATAAAAGAAAGAGAGGACAAGATCAGAGAATAGAAGGCATAAAGTTGTAAGAACTGTACAAGTCAGTAGCTGGGGATCTAGGGAAGAAATGAGTGACTCGATTCCAAGGGTTAGATCATAGGCTGAGGAGCCTGGTGCGATCTAGTCAACATCACAGGGATCGAGGAGCCTGTTGAGGATAGTGAGATATAATATTGTAAACACACGCGGTGTGACATATTACTGAATCATAATAGAGAGATTGAGAGACAGATCTTTGTGGACGCATCTCAGGAAGGGGTGAACCACGGTAACACCTGTGTTGTGTGGATGCATGTATGTGTATTTATTGTTGTGAAATAGTGAATGTTATATGAATGAATTAACTATTTAGATCTGGTATTTCACATGCATGAATAGATTGACTGCTATAATAAGATGTTAGACTAGATCAATAAATATTACGAGATACAACCACAGATATCCACTCATTCCCAGGTTGCAAACACCTGAGTATTGCAACCACCCATAGAGCTATCTCGGGTGAGACTGCACAATCCACCCTATGCACTGCGTGGCCTTCTAGTCTACCAGAGGGGGCGACAATTTTAGAGGGATTTTGTTGGGAGATTATTAAATCTAAACTGGGTTCAATCTATGACAATAAGGTAAGATCAAGATAACCGATAAAGAATCCTAAGTAGAAGAGTAGATAAAACCAAAAAATGGTTATGTTTCTAGATGGTTGGAACATGATGGGATTGAGTATATGAGATTTGTGGAGGACGTGTCAAAAGAATGACAGACTGGACGACAAGACGTTGAGAGAATGAGAATCTAAAAGGGGATGTTGAGACCTTGGAATCCAATGAAGGTAGAGATAGAGATCTGGTTGAAAACAAAGGATCTGTAGTTTGTGCAGAAAGATAACATAAAACTGAAGTTGACACCGCAAAAATATCTGGACAAGTACGTATTCAACGACTTGCATGAAGTATTTTTCTGTGATTTCTCGCATGTATTGCAGGAGTGGATAAAAAGGTTGAAATACAACCATTCCAAAAATTGGATTAGATAGCTAGAGTGGAATCCTGTAGAGATCGCACAGTTACAACGAGTTGATAATAAGCTTACACGGGCATTATATTTCTGGTTAGATAACATTGTTGCATGATTTATCAAAGAATTTGCAGTAGATACAACGAAGTCTTACAGTGCGGTAGAACAAGAGTTATTGAAGGGACCTCGAGGTAGGTACATCATATTTTCATATACTTCTATTAAGATATTACTATATAACAAAGGTGTAATGACAATGGAGTCAGACAACGAAACTTCCCTGCATGCATGGGGGAGGGGGGAAGCACTGACAAGAGAAGAAGAAATGGAAGGAGAAAGGGATAAAGGAAAGAAGGAGGAGGCCTTGGAACCAATTATGATGTAATAATACCATATCAAGAGGATCATGGCAACAACTAGAAGAAAACGTAGTGGATTACCCTACCAATATAAGATGAACACCAAGAAGAGAGTCGTAGACGCGAGGGAGGGCTTGGCAAGTGATGAAGAAGAGGTAGAGGATCTCCGAGATGTGGAGAAGATTGAGGAAATCCTGCGCATGACATATGAGATGAAGACGAGAGGTCCAAGAGTAGGAATAGAAGGAAGCACTCCTATCCATATCAATGTCAGTGTGGAACCCATAAACTCATGTGCGACTAATACACCAAGAAGAACACCACCGTTTAGACAAATAAATTTCGGAATAAGGAATATAGCAGGAAGTACAACTACACAAGGAAAAACAACTGAGGATCCAGTTCATGAAGCATTAGTCAAGTATCTACACCTCACGGAGGTAGTAGTTCAATATTCAGGATGGCAAGACATGATCCCACCATTAGGTTACCAGAATTCAAAGGAGAGGCGTCAGAGGACCCTGAGAAGCATTTGTTCATTTGTGAAAATATCTAGGAAGAGAAACAGATCACAGACGAGGACACTAAACTTGCATAGTTATATATGACGCTAAGAGATCACCCACTGGATTGGTACATGAGTTTAGCTACAAACAGTCCGCCAGGGACAACTAGAACGATTGGAGATATCAAAAAGTTGTTTATAAATGAATTGCAGAAGCCTAACTCAAAGGATCAATACATGAATGAGATGATAGAGATGATATAGAAACCAGGACAATCTGTATGGGATATTGACCAGAGATTCAAATGATTGAAGGGAAAGATAAAGTATGTCATGACATATATGCATCATAGGCATTTGTTCATCAATTCATTGCCACCACACTTGAAATACCCTTTGTGCAACATAAGTTTCAGACACAAGCAGAGGCTCTGCATGAAACCCTACAATTGGAAGAGAACCAATATCATAAGACATATCCAACCATAGAGTATTTGGAGGAGGATCTGAAGAACTTAACATTCCAGCTAAACCAAAACAAAGGTAAGGACACAAGAGAAGTCATTTGGTGTACCACATGTAGGACAAAAGGACACCATAAGAACAAATGTCCATCATTCACGTAGTACATGGCATCAGGAATGCCAAACTCGTTGCCAACAGGAGGAATATGGTGTGAGATATATAATAAATAGGGGAATGATCCATATCACTTCCCAATGATGCATAAGTACCAAACAATACCTAAGAGTTCATCTTTTAACTTTTGAAAGTTAGTAGGACATGATGACAAAGATTGCAGGACCATGGACCTCATGAGGGAAAGAAAATCATATGCTTACAGGGTGCAAGAAAAAATGATGACCAGGAAAACTGCACCATAGTTTAACCAAGTACCAACCTTGTATAACACTGCACAACAACAATATAACACCATGCCACCACAGTACAATACCACACAACCACACTATAATCCTTCGCAGTATAACCATGTTCCTCAGTATAATACACCATAAGGAGATCACGCTGGATACTGAAGTGGAGGAAGAGGAATAAGAGGCTCTGCAAGAGGCAGAGGACCAATGGTATGCCACAACTGTCATAAACTAGTACAATATGCAAGAGAATGTGCACTTCCACTTGTGACGTGTATGTATTTTCGTGCATCAGATCACGACACGAAAGAATGTCCTACACTATTGGGAAACATCCAAGAAAAGAGAAATCAGAACAATCAAAATGTTCAGTGTATTTTAGTGGAAGTAAGGGATGAAGGAAGAAACATCAACATAGTTACGTAGGGAGGAGCTAAGACATGAAACAATGCAGTAAGAAAAGATCCAACACAACTCCAATGGTTGAAGAAGAATGTCGAACCAAAGAGGAAGTTTGATGCACATAAATAAAAGGATATATTCAAGAAGGTCAGGCAAGAATTCACGAATCCAGACATTGCATCGACATAAACTCCCCAGCATAGTAAATAAGTACCATCATACTATATTCCATCATCGCTCGATCACACCAAATAAGCACAACCCCTGGGACAAGTAAGTACGATTAAGGGTTTTTTGCAATCTTGTGTTAAACTACTAAGTGATCCATCCTTTGTTAAAGTATTACAAAATATGATAGAAAGATGTAGCATAGAGGGAGAATAAAAGCTAGCATAGAAAACAGTTAATCATTTGCACACAAGGAGGAGAACAAGCAGCGAATTTAGACTGAACGCTAACATTGGAGATTTCAAAATGGGAGATATTATACTGGATTTAGGATCCGAAGTAAATGTGCTACCCAAGAAGACATGTCAATGTATGGGAGAATCCACATTAGGCTATTCACCTGTTCAGCTGAAGCTAGAAAACCAACACAAAGTTCTACCAATTGGAAGGCTAAAAGGGGTGAAAATAGATCTGGATGGAGTGCACACCAAAGACGATTTCAAAGTAATAGAGATAGTGGATGGCACAACACCTTATCCGAAATTGCTTGGCTTGGATTGGGCATTCGAAAATCAGGCCATAATCAACTTAAAGACGAGGAAGATGACATTTGATTCAGGGGAATACATAGTTATTACACCATTGGATCCATCAGAAGGGGAAAGGTTTGTAGAACCTACTTGATTAGACCTGGAGGAAATTAACCAGTTGTATAGAACAACCATGTGAGAAGAATATTATGTGAACCCAACTGCATATGGGGTACTCAGTTGGACAAGCATCACCTCATGTGCATTAGACTTAGATACGAGCTTAGATAATTGGTAGCAAAGGTTACACAAAGTCTCCAAAAGAAGATGCACAAGAATAGACCACACAGTAAGATGGGTAGGTACGGAGATAAGGGAACCTCCTAGCTTCCATGGGGTGAATGAATTAGAAGAGTTCTTAACATGATACAAAAATGAAGTGTTATAAAATCAAGGCTCTTATCCCTATATATAGAGCTCAAGAAAACACCTACAATATGGTGGGGTGTGCACAAAGAAACAGTCAAAGATTGGTACCAATGTAAGTGGTTACTACGCATTAGGTTTGGCGCAGAACAGGGAAGCAACCAACTGCAGAAATATGATGGACAAGGGGCACCAACAAAACACTTGGAGAAGTGCAAAACGCTATGGAGGATGACACCACTAGAGGAATGGCCTCATCATTTTGTTCACACATTAGAATGGATTCCAGTGAGCTGGTATACAGAGCAAGAATTGCGTAGAGGAACTACAAACTGGACAATATTACAACAAAAAATTATAGTCACTTTCTCATTGGAGCATGAGAACCCCAACATAGAATCAACACTTAAAAAAATCAGGGGGGTGATATTCATTAAAGAACCAGAAATTGAACTCATGACAGAAGAACAACACTAGAACAGACGGACAATAAAAGAACTATTTTCATGCTACCATGTGCAGGAAGAAGAACCATATGAACATGACCTGTGAAACATTCAGATTATAGAAGTTGAAGGTGAAAGAGAATTGGAAGGTCCACCTATGGAATCAAAAGTATTTTCTATGCCGATCAAGGTGAATAAAGTTAATATTGGGATAGTTGAGAATCCCAAAATGGCCAGCATTGGAGACTACTGGGATGAGAAAATAGTGGAAAGCCTAACATAGTTACTACGCGAGTACAGTGATATGTTCCCAAAAACGTTCACATAAATGAAAGGCACAGCAGTAGAGCTAGGTGAAATGAAGATACCTCTCAAATCTAAGGCAAGACCGATTAGACAACCGCCATATAGACTAAACCCCATAGATAAGCAGAAATTCAAAGCCGAAATTGATAGGATGTTGGAGGCTAGAATCATAGAACCTATACAGGAATCTGAATGGGTAAGCCCTATGCTATTTCAAGAGAAAAAATAGGGAGGGATAAGGATATGTTTCAACCTGGGGAATTTTAATGATGCATGCCTACATGACCCATTCCCTACTCCTTTCACATATGAGGTATTGGAGAATGTAGGAGGACATGAAGCTTATTCATTCACTAACAAATTCTCAAGATACCATCAGGTCAAGATAGCTCCATAAGTGATCCGTCAGGATTTTCGAATGACTTATGGTTGAGTTTTTATTTGCATGCATTAATTAACCATTGAGAATCTTAGCGAAAGAATGAGAAAAGAAAAGGAATTATATAGCCATATAAATATATGCAGATCTGAAATGCAATGAAAGACAACAAACCATAATACACAGGTTGATAACGGAGTTCGGCACAACTTTGCCTACATCTCCGGGCCTTTTCTCTGTGGGGGAGGCTTCTTTATTTCTGATTGAAAGCTCGATAGTACATCATTACAATGCTGAATGGCTACAAGACTAATCTGGTCATGTTCGCCTAGATCTCTGGAACCATGCACAAAAAACGGCACGTGAAACGGACGTCCAGAGCTCTCAGAAATGGTTCGACAGCATCTCCTCCTCAACGGCTTCCCTGCCTCAAACTGGCTTTGACTCGGCTTCTTCTTAGCATCTTTGCTCTGAATTTCTCTCCAAAGCTATCCCCATGGCCTCAAAATGGCCTTGGTTAAATATTTGGGAAGTTGGTTGCTCATCCCCAACTTCCTCCCAAAAATTAGGCTCTAAAAAAGCCCAATAACTCCCAAAATAGGCTTAATTACATTAATAAATCAAAAAGTGGTTTAAAAACCCACTTTAAACTATAATGTAGTTAAAAATCGAGCTTAGCCCCTTTCGTTGGTACGCGCGCCCCCTTTCTAGGTCACATGCAACTCCATGTGGCCACGCGCTAGCGTGGGCCATCCCTTTTGCGCGCTCGCACCGGTCGTATTGGCATCCCATAGGGCCACGGGCTTAAACAATAACTGCGCCAACCGCTGTGGTAACCGCCCGCTCCATAAACCATAACCACACGCTCTCGCTTGGTCACATGACACAGCATAAACAAACGGCGCATAAAACTGGGGTTTAACATAACTCCCGCATGCACAACCGTTTACATTTGCGCCCGTTTAACAAAGTGGTCACATGTAATATAACCCGTGGCTTGTGGCATATACCCCGCGCGTTATTTGAATGGACATATGTATTAAAACCTTGGGTTTTTAAACATTCAAACCACCATGCGCCATTTACATTCGCGCCCGGGTCATGTGCTGTGGCCGTATGGTAATGCAAATGAACCGAGGGCTGGGGCTAAGCCTCGACCCTCTCCCCCCGCCGACCATACGCCCATTCAAACTTAAATAATGTTTATGCTGAATGGATAACAAGAACCACCCGTCGGTCTAATGGTTAGCCCATTCTCGCCGGTTCGTTGCCCACCGGGAGGTCATGGGTTCGATCCCCGGTGACACCAAACTTTTAAACAACCAACCAACCAATCACCTGGTGCCACGTGGCAACCTCTGATTGGGCCACGTGGCACCCAACCATTCGCTAGAACAGTGCCATGTGTCACTTGCTGATTAGTCCACATGTCAGAGCCGTACTTCCACGTCACTTTGCCGCGTCACCTTCCGTACCTTTCCACGTCACTTTCCGTACTGCCCAGTCACTTGTCGCGTCAGCTGCTGACGTCACCCTGCCACGTGTCACCCTTTCAGTGGTGACACGTGTCACCTCAGGGTTGGTCCAACCGTACGCTAAAAGTGCCAAATCTACCTGACACGTGTTAGCACCTGGGGTCGCCATGTGTCCTGTATGGACCTGCCACGTGTCCTATACGGACCTGACACATGTCCTGTATGGACTGTACGGACAGGTACAGTCAGCATCCAAAAATTTTGCCTGTTTGGCTTGGCAGACAGAATGCGATATCTTCTTCATATGGACTCCGTTTGACAAAGTAAATATACCACCGGAATCAGGAAGACGAGACAGACGCAATGGTGTTGGTTTCGTTGGATTCCGAGCACTTTCATTTTTGAGCATTTCAGGCTTCTGAATCCGATTTCGGATCACACTTCCCAACAATAAGACCTTTTGGTCCCCAAAAGGTTACTGAACACTCAACAAGCTCAGGATAGGCCACCCGGCTTGCTTTGGATCCGATTACATTAATGGAAGCAAAATACAATGAAGTTGAGACATCCACTTCTGGTAGAACCAAGTGACTGGTTTCTCTCCTTCACGTTGTTCCTCTTGCTTCGCTGGTAATCCTTCCTCCTTCGTGGGTACATGCAAAATCCTTTTGTCCTTCCTTGGACGAAGCTCTGGATTAAGCTTCCAACAACTAGCATTTTGATGTCCACTCTTGTTGCAAAACGTACAACGAGTTTTTGGCATCCAGACTCATTTACCCTTCTCCTTCTTCCGTTGTGTACTTGAGCCTTTACGTCGTGTTTCCTTCCTGGTCGACATAGGTTTCCTATACAAAGTTTGTCTCTTCCAACACTTGGCAACACAATGCTTAGGTGAATGACAATAAGTACATGGATAAAGATTCCACAAGTTCCAGTTTACTTGATTATGCTTGTTATAATCAAAAGGAGAATTAATAGAAACATGACCATTATACCTTCCATGCTGATCTTCACTTTTCTTTGGAGACGACTTGCATTCACTACCATAGTCCTGAAGTGATGCGCCATTTCCCTTTGTGAAGTGTTCTCGCAATGTCTTAAGTTGGCCATTTGAAGCATTACTTGCTTCCGAAGATTTGGAACCTATCTTGGAAGACTCTCCAAGGTCCCCTTTGCCATATCCCAATCCTAAGTATCGAGGCCTTTCCTCAACCTCAATAGGATTTACAATGCCTTGACCTCTACATC
>ML794429.1:94748-151085 GCA_009831015.1 Picea engelmannii | reverse complement strand
AAGTATCGAGGCCTTTCCTCAACCTCAATAGGATTTACAATGCCTTGACCTCTACATCCAAGGCCCTTTCCTTTTTCATAACCCATCTTGGTTAGTATTCTCAAACCTACACCTTTTGTGTGTTTTTTGAATTCACCAAAACCAACTTGATGAGAATGAAGAAAATTTGATGAGGAACCTTCACTGCATACCTCAGATATGTTTTCTGAAACAGATGTAGAAGGCACTTCCTTCAATGCTTCTTTTCCTTTGTTGTTCTTTGAAGCTTTTACTTGAACCGTGCTCTTTCGTTCCAAGTAGTCTTCATACAACACCTTCACCATCTCGGCCATGGAAAACACCGTATCTCTAAACTCCTTCTCATCTTGAGAAAGTCCTCCTGTAGATGCCATTTTCTTCCTTGAGATGTGCTCTTTCCTGGCTAACATGCAAAACTCAAATCCAAACGTCAACTAGCTCTGATACCACTTGATCCGTCAGGATTTTCGAATGACTTATGGTTGAGTTTTTATTTGCATGCATTAATTAACCATTGAGAATCTTAGCGAAAGAACGAGAAAAGAAAAGGAATTATACAGCCATATAAATATATGAAAATTTGAAATGCAATGAAAGACAACAAACCATAATAGACAGGTTGATAACGAAGTTCGACACAACTTTGCCTACGTCTCCAGGCCTTTTCTCTGTGGGGGAGGCTTCTTTATTTCTGATCGAAAGCTCGATAGTACATCATTACAATGCCGAATGGCTACAAGACTGATCTGGTCATGTTCGCCCAGATCTCTGGAACCATGCACAAAAAACGGCACGTGAAACGGACGTCCGGAGCTCTCAGAAATGGTTCGACAACATCTCCTCCTCAACGGCTTCCCTGCCTCAAACTGGCTTTGAATCGGCTTCTTCTTAGCATCTCTGCTCTGAATTGCTCTCCAAATTTGTCCCCATGGCCTCAAAATGGCCTTGGTTAAATAGTTGGGAAGTTGGTTTCTCATCCCCAACTTCCTCCCAAAAATTAGGCTCTAAAAAAGCCCAATAACTCCCAAAATAGGCTTAATTACATTAATAAATCAAAAAGTGGTTTAAAAACCCACTTTAAACTATAATGTAGTTAAAAATTGGGCTTAGCCCCTTTCGTTGGTACGCGCGCCCCCTTTCTAGGTCACATGCAACTTCATGTGGCCACGCGCTAGCGCGGGCCACCCCTTTTGCGCGCTCGCACCGGTCGTATTGGCATCCCATAGGGCCACGGGCTTAAACAATAACCGCGCCAACCGCTGTGGTAACCGCCCGCTCCATAAACCATAACCACGTGCTCCCGCTTGGTCACATGACACGGCATAAACAAACGACGCATAAAACCGGGGTTTAACATAACTCCCGCGCACACAACCGTTTACATTTGCGCTCGTTTAATAAAGTGGTCACATGTAATATAACCCGTGGCTTGTGGCATATACCCCGCGCGTTATTTGAATGGACATATGTATTAAAACCTTGGGGTTTTAAACATTCAAACCACCACGCACCGTTTACATTCGCACCCGGGTCATGTGCTGTGGCCGTATGGTAATGCAAATGAACCGAGGGCTGGGGCTAAGCCCCGACCCTCTCCCCCTGCCGACCATACGCCCATTCAAACTTAAATAATGTTTATGCCGAATGGATAACAAGAACCACCCGCCGGTCTAAAGGTTAACCCATTCTAGCCGGTTCGTTTCCCACCGGGAGGTCGCGGGTTCGATCCCCGGTGACACCAAACTTTTAAACAACCAACCAATCAATCACTTGGTGCCACGTGGCAACCTCTGATTGGGCCACATGGCACCCAACCATTCGCTAGAACAGTGCCACGTGTCACTTGCCGATTAGTCCACATGTCAGAGCCGTACTGCCACGTCACTTCGCCGCATCACCTTCCGTACCTTTCCACGTCACTTTCCGTATTGCCTAGTCACTTTCCACGTCAGCCTTCCGTGTCAGCTGCTGACGTCACCCTGCCACGTGTCACCCTTTCAGTGGTGACACGTGTCACCTCAGGGTTGGTCCAACCGTATGCTAAAAGTGCCAAATCTTCCTGACACGTGTCAGCACCTAGGGCCGCCACATGTCCTGTACAGACCTACCACGTGTCCTGTACGGACCTGACACGTGTCCTGTACGGACTGTACGACAGGTGCAGTCAGCATCCAAAATTTTTGCTTGTTTGGCTTGGCGGACAGAATGCGACATCTTCTTCATACGGACTCCGTTTGACAAAGTAAATATACCACCGGAATCAGGAAGACGAGACGAACTCAATGGTGCTGGTTTCGTCGGATTCCAAGCACTTTAATTTTTGAGCATTTTTCATGCCCTGTCAGGCTTCTGAATCCGATTTCGGATCAATAAGACAGTTAAAAGACCACTTTTTCCATAGAATGGGGATCCTACCAATACACATTCATTCTGTTTGGACTAAAGAATGCACCAACAATATTTTCCAGAGTAGTCATAATTGCATTCAAAGAATTCATCCACCAGTTTCTAGAGGTATATCTGGATGATTGGACAGTCTATAGTCTGTTGATATACATTTAGGGGTGTTGACGTTGATGTTAAAAATATGCAGGTAGTGTCAGATATCGTTAAACATGAAGAAGTTCATCTTCAGAACACCCTTTGGGATACTATTGGGCCATATAGTATGCAAACAAGGATCGCTAGTAGATCCTGCCAAGATTGCAGTAATTGTTAATTTACCACCACCAAAATCAGTATGTCAGTCAAGAGAAACATTGGGAAACACAAGATACTATAGGAAATTTATAAAAGGGTATGAGCATATCACTGCACCAATGGATAAATTGTTAAGAAAAGACAACAAGTTTCAGTGGAATGAGGACTGTAAATGAGGATTGGACACCCTGAAAGAGAAGATGGTAACCACATCAATACTATTATTCCCAGACCGAGAAAAGACATTCCACGTGCATGTAGATGCATCAGCCATAAAACTTGGAGCTATTCTGGCACAACCAGGATTAGGAGAATTGGACCATCCTATAGCATTTGCTAGCAGAAAACTGTCAAAATCATAGCATAATTACAACACCAAAGAGAGATAAGGCTTACCTATTTTATATGCACTTCAGAAGTTTAGGCATCACTTATTGGGAAAACATTTCAAGATGTTTACAAACCATTCAACTCTCAAATACCTCATCAACAAGACAGTGTTGGGGGGGATAATTTGTAGATGGTTATTGTTGTTCCAGGAATTTGACTTCAAAGTGATAGTCAAACCAGGGAAGTTGAATGTAGGACCTAATCACCTGTCAAGGATCACTAATGGAGAGGAACCTATGAATCTAGAATATAGCTTTCCTGATGCACAATTATTTTTAGTCCAAGTAGCTGATGAATATTTTGCAGACATCATTCAATACTTGAGTACAAAGACAGTGCCACAAGAATTCAACATTGCGCAGAAGAAAAATATTGTAGTCAGGGCTGCAGACTATCAATTGATTGCATGACACTTATACAATATGGGTGCAGACATCATCTTGAGAAGATGTGTACTAGAACATGAAAGACCTAGGATTTTAGTAGAATCCCATGAGGGAATATCAGGAGGAAATTATGCAGGAAAAGCTACCATGCATAAGGTATTGCGCACAAGACTATGGTGGCTGACTATTCATAGAGACTCAAAGGACTACTTCCAGAGATGTGATGTATGTCAGAGGGTTGGTAAACCGAATAGACGGGACGATATGCCCCTGAGACCACAAGTAACCTTGTAATTATTTGACAAATGGGAAATAGATTTTGTGGGACCAGTTAACCCACCAACAAAAATGTTAGGAGAAAGGTATATTATTATTGCGAAAAAGTACTTAACAAGATGGGCAGAAGCAACACCGGTAAAATATTGCAGCACAGAGACAAGATCACATATCTTGTTTGAGCAAGTGATCACTAGATTTGGTTGCCCAAGGATTTTGATGAGTGACCAAATAACTCACTTCATTAACAACACTATTAAGGCGATGACTTAGGAGTTTGAAGTTTATAATCAAAAGAGTACACCATACCATCCTCAAGCCAATGGAACAGTGGAAGCCTTTAATAAGATCCTCGAAAATGCATTGACAAATATATGCAATGTTAATAGGGACAATTGGGACTTGAAGATACCAGCAGTACCATGGGCATACAAGACCACATGAAAACAATTGATAGGGAAGACACCATTCATATTGGTGTATGGACAAGAAGCAGTGGTGCCACTAGAGTTTCTAGTACGTAGTCTACATGTAGCAACAATTACAAACATGACAGATCGAGGCGCAGTACAAGAAAGGCCAAGTCAGATTATGATCATGGAAGAAGATAGGATCCTAGCAGGGTTTCACCAAGAAGTATAGAAAGAAAGGGAAAAATATTGGCATGATAAACACATCAAGAGGAAAAATTTCAAGGAGGGAGACCTAGTCTTGGTGTACAACAGTGAATCTCTTTGACACCCAAGAAAACTCATAATGCATTGGTTGGGACCATATGAAGTAAATACTATCATAGATGGGGGAGTTTTACAGTTGAAGGACTTGGGAGGAACATAACTAAGAGGAATAATCAATATGATTTGAATGAAGCCGTATAGGGACAATCGACCTCCTAGCACGTAAAAAAAAAAAAAAGGACTGCACGCAATAACATAAGGGTTACCGTGCCAGACATCAAAAGACAACAACCAATGAAAGGAGACATAGCGCGAAGAAAATAAAACATCCACATACACTGGCCAAACAACATATCTCTCACTCATAAACGTTAGCGCACCTGAGAAAGGACCAACGGTCAGAAAAATGAGGAAATTTCAGAAATGGTGGGTATGGAAAATTAACGCCAACTGGCGACGTCTATCAAAATTGAATGTCAAGAACGATTGATGGGATGACACTTTAATCACGCCAACTGGAGAATTCAAGGGAATTCAATGGTAGGTAATTAGGAAGCACCAATTCATTCAAAACATAACTTGGGTAACATCTCCGAGAAGTTTCACACGATCCCTATATAAGGCAAGCACGCGGGTATCAGAAGGGTTATTCTAAAATTGAGTAAAGCACAAAGTGAAAAAATATATGGAGCAAAGAGAAAGTTTGTAGGAGTTAGGGAACAAAATAAGCTCAACAGAGACCATGTTTACCACCATGATACCACCCAAGCTAAGAGCGTTGAGCCAGGCCTACTGTAACATCCCCAACCACCCATAGGTCGGGGGACTCTACCTGCAAGTCCATCCTCATAATTCTTTTCATGCTGATACCTTCTTTATATATTAAGGATGCATAATATAACAAATTTAACAACATGCACAAAAATATCCAACGAGCACGCATAATCCAAAGATTATATTAAACGATAATCAAATATACACAATGAAAATAAATTCATATACATGTAAATGATAATTAAATTACACAGTGGAATACATTCATACACAGATAATAATATCACGGTAGAGAGCACTTATCTTTATGAAAGATGAAACTGACTGGCTGTAGACCAAGGACATTCCACCCAACTGTAGACACCACTGCTCCAAATCTCAACAACAGTGTCACCCCTGAGCTAGGGATATGAATCCACAAGGACGGTTCCAGAGTGTAATTGGGTTCCCAAACTAGTCAGCTCTCAGGATCTCACAGGTTTCTTGACACCCACAACAATCCGAGTACCCAACTCTCTTCTACCCAGCCTGTATCGCCCCAAGAGACTGGACCTCCACCCTTCTCTACCACACAGTCCCTCAGGAAGTCCTTCTCCTTTATTTTTCAGGGCCTCTAACACAACTGGTCCAAAATCTAAATGTTGGGACTCTCAAGACTCAAAGTTGTGAGAAAAACAGGGCACAAGCCAATGCATTTCAGACATGCAGGCCCCAGGTCACGACTGGATAACACCAACGTCGGCTACAACCAACTATCTCATGGATAATTCTTCAGCAAATCTGTTTCCTTTGCCAAGCTAATATGCCGGTGAGGATGGGTCGATGAATGGGTCAGGGGGTGAATGGGAGTGCATGCCTGGGAGTGTGTGCATGGGAGTGTGTGAGGGAAAAATGAGTGAGTGAATGGGAAATCAACGAACAATTCATCAGTCGAACCCCCCATCATACCAGAGGTAGTTTTAAGTAACCTCGTGGGGAAACAAGAACCTCCTAGCCTTCCCCAAGAAGCTCACGTAACCGATCCCCTCCCTTAGACAAAAAGGGTAATTAAAAAATAGGAATAAGAACTTAGTCCCTCAAGATCCCTCTCGTGTGTAATCATAGCCCCCTATAACTCTAGTTCTTGTCCGTCTAGCAACCAACGATGTGTTTATCAGTAATAGTGATAAAAAAATTACATTTCTGGGGCATAATGGCCCTTTAATAATTGTTTGGGCACTCAGGCCTCTCAACATTGTAACAATACATTATTTAAGGAACATAATTATGCATAAGGAACATCAATACCAAATTCCTCAGTTCTCCGCAACTAGGAACATAGATTCTATTCTTATGCATGAGTAATCCATCTTCCTTTATCTCATACTCCTTTATTTTCTGCTGTACATTTTGGTTCCAACCTCTGACCATATCGTGGATTCTTCTTTTGTTTCCAGTGGCTAACTGAACCAAACTTGATTTTCCAGGTTTACTTTTATCCAAATGTAATCTATCCATTATCTTAGGATCAATGTAACAACGACTTTCTCCTGAATCAATCAAAATAGCAACAGACTGATTTATGATCTTACCTTCCACCTTGATCATATTGGACTGGTACTTTGCTTGTCGATCATTTAAATATGCATAGATTCTTCCCATATCTTTGGCTGTTGTAGCCTCTTGGATGTTGTGCACCATCTTCACTCTATCCTTTCTTTGTGGTAAATCCTTGTACATGTGATCTTCCTTGCATCCCCAACATTGATTGGTGGTCTTCCCTTTTTTCCCAAGGAATCTTTCTTCTTGAAATCTCCCTTAGCTTATTGATCTTGCTGATTTCTAATAGGCTCATTCCTATTAAAGGGAGGTTTGAATCCTTTCCTCCTCTGATTGGACTTCGCATTCTTCTTGTCCTTCCAATATTTCTGTAGGGATTCTCTTCCCTAGCCTTACTCATACAGGTATTTAGCCTTCCTGATGGCCTCCATCAAGGTCTTGGGTTCATCCTACTTGATCTTTTCCTTATAAAAGGCTGGAAATACACTTAGAAATATCTGTATTTTCACTTTCTCATCACCAATGAACCTGACATACTTTAACAATCCCAAGAACTTCTTCTCATATTCTGCCATAGTCATGCTTCCCAACCTGAGTTCAAAGAACTCTTGCATTTTCTTGTCATAGAAATTCTCTAAGAGGTACTCCTTCTTGAACTGCTTCCAAGTGATCCTACTTTCATTAACATGCTCCACTTGCTTCAGTTGGTCCCACCATATTGTAGATTTTCCATGTAAGTGGTAGGTGGAAATCCTGGCTTCCAGGTTGGATGATAGTTATGCAACTGAAAATATCTCCTGAGACCAAGAAACCACGCTTCAACATCATATTCCCTTTCTCTTTAACCCTCAAAGGAAGGTGGCTTGAGCTTCCCTAGTTCTCCTTGCAAACAATCAACCTATTTTTTCCTTCTCTGGTGTGTGACAAGAGACACCTTTGGATTGCTTACAGGATAATTTGTTGCATACAAATTTATTTCTGAGTAAGGAGGTGAGTGGTGTCCATGAGCTATGCTAGCACTTCTGGAATAACCAACTCTTCCACGATCATTTCTCCTTTCATGACACCTACCTTCTTCCTCTTGTATTGAGTTCGATCCCTTATTTGTTTTCCTATGAAACTGATTCAAGCTATGCAACACTCAATCCTGTATCTAACTTTTATCTCTCATTAGTATCTCGTTGTTTTCTTTTTATCTCTGCACTTCCATATTTACAATTCTTACCGTTTCTATGTTAATGTTATACTTTTCCCTTGCGTCCATTGGACTTTGTCTCTGCATTACCAACTCTGGTATTCTAGCCTTCGACCTCCTTTTCATGACTGGAGGATCCCTCGCCTTCTTCTATTTCCTCAATACGCATCCTGAACTGAGGTGCTTAAGACTCTTAATTCTATAAAATGTGCAAGCAACCATTTTGTTAGAATTATGCGTATGATAGACAAAATTGCCAAACCATGCTAAAAGTTTGTTTTTTTTGTTTTTTTTGTTTATGGAGATCATATCCCCATTCTCCAAAAATAACAGTGTCTTGCTATCCTTGGCTGACACAGATTTTCACCCTACGCAGACGCTTCCTTCGAACCACCTCCCAGGTGACCACGACTAGAAACCGCGGCTAAATCCTTCCTCGACACTTTTCAGTCTTGAGGACAACCAATTTTGCCCTTAGCCCTCCTTTCCTCGACTCTCAAACTTCATATGACCAAGGCCATGACCCTACGCTTAGCTGAAAAAGAGCTTGCCCAGAGCTTCGTGACTTCAAGAATTTCAACCAGGACCAGATCAATGGTGCTCGTCCTCTTTCACGATCAATGATCGAGATCCACTTAGGGACTCCATGCTTTAGAAGTCTCAACTTCCCTCGTTTGTCTCCTCTTGAAACGCTTGTACCCGGAGTTCATGATATGACAATGCGTGTCCTCCCACAAATCAACGACTATGAATTTCTTCAGCTCTTCGGGCTTCGAAAGTTTTAAACTTCCCTCTTTCACTTTCTCCCAGAGTGCTTCCACCTGAAGTCGACGATCCTTCGATGCGTGTCTTCTGGAATCGACGATCGATATATACTCCGGCCTTCGGGCCTTTGAGATTTTTTGATCCAACACAACCCATTACATATTTTCCCCTCCAGAGTTCCCAGTCTTTGGATAGCATGATCTTTTGCCATGTGGCGAAATGATGGAAGCGGACATGTGGCCCAATCAGGCGGGTGACACATGTCATGTTCTAATTAACTTTTCAATATTCCAAAAGCTAAAATCTTACTGACACATGGCACACATCGCATGTGTCCAAGTCATCCCAGGTGACGTCTGCAAGCCATGTCACTTCGGGGATTCCAGGGTCCACATCACCTCCAGGTGATGTCATCGTGCCCCACCACTTCGGCTCTTCAGGCTTCGGGGCTTCGAGAGTTTTCAAACTAACACACTTCCAATTCTCCTGAACTCCGACTTCCTGAACTGACCAATCTGTCGCCATGTGTCCTCCTGGATCAGATGACCAATATTCACTTCGGGTCTTCACCCGAAGTTCATAACCCCTTGGAAAAACCGTGGTTTGGATTGCGAGACTGCCTTGGGAAATTATCTCCCATGCAACTCAGTTCCCCGCAATGCTTGCTGACCGTTGATCTCTCTCTCCAATGGGATCTGATGGTCGTGACCTTAGCCCTTGATTTGTTTTCATCAGATGACCCTTGTTTGCCTATCCTCTGATCCAACGATCCCAGATCTCTCCTTATCCTACAGTGGCGATCGTTCCCGAATTGAAAAGGACGGTCACGATCCTTTGAACCCTTACAGAGGATCTATGATGTTCTATCTCTTGTGTAGCTTCTACAATGCCATTCCTGCTGATATTTTCAATTTCACGATCAGAGTTCGATCTCGACCACGAGACTCTGACCAATAGACCGTGCCCATACCGGCCCGATGCTTCAACCAGAAGCTCTGATACCAATGTGTAACATCCCCAGCCACCCACAGGTCAGGGGACACTACCTGCAAGCCCACCCTCAGACTTATTTTCATGCTGATACCTTATTTATATATTAAAGATGCATAAGATAACAGATTTAGCAACATGCACAACAATATCCAGCAAGCATTCATAATCTAAAGATTATATTAAACGATAATCAAATATACACAACAGAAATACATTCATATACATGTAAATGATAATTAAATTACACAATGAAATGCATTCATACAAAGATAATAATATCACGACAGAGAGCACTTATCTTTATGAAATATGACACCGACTGGATTCACACCAAGGACATTCCACTGAACCATAGACACCACTGCTCCAAATCTCAATAGCAATGTCACCCCTGAGCCAAGGCTATGAATACACAAGGACTGTTCTAGAGTGTAATTGGGTTCCAAAACCAGTTAGCTCTCAGGCTCTCACAGGTTTCCTGACACCCATAACAATCCAAGTACCCAAATCTCTTCTACCCATCCTGTACCGCCCCAAGAGATCAGACCTCCACCCTTCTCTGCCACGCAGTCCCTCATGCAGTCCTTCTCTTTTATTTTCAGGTCCTCCAACACAACTGGTCTATGATTTCAATGCTGGGAGTCTGAGGACTTGCAGTTGTGAGAAAAATAGGGCACATGCCAATGCATTTTAGACATGCAGGTCCTAGGTCACAACTGTATCACACCAACGACGACTACAACCAACTATCCCATGGCTAATTCTTTAGCAACTCCATTTCCTTTTCCAGGCCAAGATGCAGGTGAGGATGGTTCGATGAATGGTTCAAGGGGTGAATGGGAGAGCGTTCCTGGGAGTGCGTGCTTGGGAGTGCATGAGGGAAAAATGAGTGAGTGAACGGGAAATCAACGAACAAGTCATTAGTCGAACCCCCCCATCGGACCAGAGGAGGGTTTAAGTAACCTCATGGGGAAATAAGAACCTCTTGGCCTTCCCCAAGAAGCTCATGTAACCAATCCCCTCCCTTAGACAAAAAGGTTAATTAAAAAATAGGAATAATCACTTAGTCCCTCAAGCTCCCTCTCTTGTGGAATCATAGCCCCCTATAACTCTAGTCCTTGTCTGTCAGCCAACGATGTGTTTATCATTAATAATGATCAAAACATTACATTTCTGGGGCATACTAACCCTTTAATAATTGTTTGGGCACTCAGGCCTCTCAACATTGTAACAATACATTATTTAAAATGGGGGTTCGAAACCTGGGGTGTTACACTTGCATACGACCTTGAAGAAAACTTAGAGCACCTCAATAGCCATAGGTAAATGAACAAGAACCACCATGGACTATGAAATTCGTCAACTTGGACAAAATCCCTTCGCCCAATATGGAACCAGTGAGCCCCACACTAGTGGTGGAGGAAACCCCATAAACAACAATCGTGGACATGGATATTGATATGTCGGAAATGGGACAGAGCCAGTAGGCCAGGGACACATGCAATCCTTCACACCCTGAAAAACCTGAAGAATCATTGAGGGTTAATGGGAAGGTCCCAAACCAGACATAAGTGACTTCGCCAGAAAGGTCACAGACAATAATGTTAGAGCAGGAACAAGAGGGCATACTAGAAAATGTCACTGACCGAGCAGAGGCATATACAAAGGAGAGAACAATGGAGTTTGGAACCTTGAGTCAACCACCACAACGGAAGGGCAAGAAGCCATAATCAATATCACTGCACATGCAGGCTACAACAACCATAGTCTTACCACGCATTCGGGAAGGGGTGCATATCGCGGCCAACCTATTAGGCTGCATGGAAAAACTACGATACTCAGATCATGATGTGACCGACATGGAAAAGTTTCCAGAGTTTTCAAAGAAAGTTTACTTGGATATCATCAATATAGGACCCTTCAACGAACCAATTGTCCAACCAAAAGAGTGGGAAGTCAGACTGGCCAACACCGATATTCTAAGCCTGTTGGATATCCCACACATTGGAAGGGGTTATGACGTAAACAACTACGTCAAGAAGCTTATGGAAGTTAACCATGAAGGATACCTATGGGTGAAAGATCCTATCTCGATAGATGTAGAGATCATTGCGTATATTGCAGGGATTTCATATCTGGGGGAGAGCCCTGCATAGTTCCTCGATGACAAAACAAAGGAGAAGTCGTTGGCAGAGGAAATGAAGAAGACATATGGCATAGAAAGAGGGTCGTGCATAATCATCATTAAGCACATCAGTTATGCAACAACTAGGTTGGCCACAAAAATCATGGCATGCAAGTTTCTTAGGAAGTGATTCAAGGAGGAAATCCCTGCTCGGGTTGTCACAGCTGCAGCACAATTTTCCGAGGGAACTATAGTTAGCTGGGGGCCGTACTTGTTAAATCTGTTCCTTGAAGACTGCAAGGACGCGTAGGACCGGGGGACAAAGTTTCACTACTATTGGATACTCATCTTGATCGCCTTGGTTGGATGGAGGGAGCCTAAATATGCATACTTTTGTGAGCAATCCACTTGTTACCACGCAACACGATACCTATCATTGGGGAGCACTTTAGACCCCTAAAACAAAAGTGAAAATGACAACATGTTTGCAGGGTATTACAATGACCTTCAGGAAAGCATTGCCAACAATTGTTGGGTTGCGCCAAAAGTGGTCGTGCAATATCAAGGCATAGCCAACTTTAAAGTGACCAGGCATGCAGTATGGATCCAAGCATGAAAGGATCCTAAGAAGGAATGGATACAACTGTGATACTGCGTCAAGGAAGAGGATATAGATATGGCCATCAAGGATTGGCAAGATGGCTGGAGAGTTCCAATTCTGAATCAAGAGATGTCCACAAATAAGGATGATGATGCATTGCAAGAGAAAACACCTGCGAGAGACAAAATGACGCCCAAGAATACAAATCCAGGTCAAAAGCTGACACAAAATAAGAAAGGTGGTGAACTAAAGAAAGGTACCCAGGTGGGGAAGAAGAAAAACACCCAAGTGCTGAAGGAACAGGAAAAAGAGACTGAGACAACATGAGGGGACTGCATCAAGTGCTACCCAACAGGAACAAGGCCATACCAAGAGGTCAATCATACACAATGGGGGTGTGCACAAGAAATCTAAGGTGCAAAAATCACCATTGGAATATACAATCACTAAGGATGATGCAGAACTTGTGGTTGAAATGGTCCAGGACCGAACAATGGAGGATTTTGAAGAAGCCCAACACTAAAGGGACATGATCTAGGATGAGCTGGACGACATAAGGAAGCTCCTAGAGAAGATCAGAGAAAATTAGAGGGTAGGCAGAGGAATAGAGTCAGTCCTTGCAGCATCACAAATAGAAGCCAAGGCTGTGCCCAATGAGCAGGATATGATCCAAATGATAGCACATGCGAGATCAACTTTTCACATTACACCCAATATGTTGTGCATGGATGAAATTGTGCGCTAGAAACCCTTGAAATATCAGGCACAAATACAGTTGGTAATGGGGCAGATACCAACCAAGGCATTATATAAACTACAATTCAGTGTTGCGTAGGAGGTACAGTCAGGCGAACACACATATGCAATAGAAATGCAGCACATGAAGGACAACATAGAATATTTGGAGTTGGTTCTTGAGCAGGTCAAGCTCGAGACCAAAGATGAGAAAGATCATGTGGATAGGCTCAAGCAAGGACTGGTTGTAGCCTATGATAGAATTCCAAAGAGTGCGCAAACAAAAGAGCCCATGACAACACATAAAATTGATCAGATTGTGCAAAAAATCGATCAATATAGGTAGGAGATCGAGAACCTCTGGGAACAACTCATCCCTACCACTTCCCCGGAGGTGAAGGAGAAAAGGAAGAAGGAAGGAACAAGGAATATGGAGGAAATGGAACGACTAGTCAACATAACTGTCGACTTGTTTGATAAAGGAGCAGAACTATGGACAAAGTTGGAGGAGGATCAACAGGTTCAGCAGTGGGACTAGGAAGAGGAAAAGATAATCACAACTATCCATGACCTCAAGAACAGGAAGAAGATGATGAATATCATTGAGCACCTCATAGGAGTAAAATATATGAAGAAGCTACAACCAGAAATCATATCTCTATAGACATAAAAGAAGGATCGACAAGATCAAATGGAACCTCTCCAAGAGCTGGTAGTGGAGGTCATTACATGGGAATAAGAGGTAAATAAAAACATGGCACAAACTCAGGCAGAGCGTGTAGATATGGTCAATGAGGAGATTACAACGCAAGTATTGGATGCACTAAGAGAAAATACCATGCAGGGTCAAACATAAACAAGGGAAATCACAGAGAAGTTCCATACTCTCGCAGGAGGTGTTGAAGAAGCACACAAAGTTTATGTGGCTCAGGATGAGCCACATGTCAGTGTTGGGGTCTTGTTGGACACAGACCTAGTCAGTAGAAAAAGGATATTTTTGGGAAGGGAAGCATGAGAGGAGGAAAGGATAGCTGGAAGGAAAAGAAACACGTGTAAGGGAAGCAAGTGAGGTGCACATGCAAGGAATACCTAACGATGTTAGGGTTAGGTTTTTGTAATGTATTGTAATGGTTGATGAACCAAGAATTATAAATAGATAGTAGTTAGAGGAAGAAGGGGCCGACCAGGGAAGAGAGAGAAAATAAAGAGATGACAAGAGCAGAGAACGAAAGGCGGAAAGTTGTAATAACTATATGAGTCAGTAGTTGGGGAGATAGGGAAGAAATGAGAGACTTGATCCCGAGGTTTATATCGTAGGTTGAGGAGCTTGGTGTGATCTAGTCATCCTCACATGGATTGAGGAGACTGTTGAGGATAGTGGGATCTAAGATTGTAAACACGAGCGATGTGACATATTACTGAACCATAATAAAGAGATTGAGAGCCAAATATTTGTGGACGTATCCCAGGAAGGGGTGAACCACGGTAACACCTGTGTTTTGTAAATGAATATATGCATATTTATTGTTGTTAAATGGTGAATGTTAGATGAATGAATTAATTATTTAGATCTGGTATTTTACATGCATGAATAGAATGATTGTTATAATCAGATGTTAGACTAGATCAATAAATATTATAAGATACAACCACAGATCTCCACTCATTCCCAGGTTTCAAACACCTAAGTATTGTAGCCACCCATAGAGCTATCTTGGGTGAGAATGAGAAATGCACCCTATGTGCTCCGTTTCCTTCTGGTCTACTAGAGGGGCCAATAGTTTTAGAGGGATTGTTTTGGGATATTATTAAATTTGAACTAGGGAAAATCTATGATAGTAAGGTAGGACCAGGATAACTAATAAAGAATCCTAAGTATAAGAGTATATAAAACCAACACCCTAATATGGTTAGGATTTTTTCCCTCCTCGCATGTGGCTTTCCCTCTTGCATGCTTCTTTTCGTTCTTTTTATGCATGCTTCTTTGTTGCCATATTTTAAACATGCTCTAAACTTAGGTCTCTCCTTCCCAAAAATAGGTCTTTCCTCAAAATAGGCATGTGTCCAACAACCCCCAAAAACTGACATGTGGCTCGTCCCGAGCCACTCAAGTAGTGCGCGCTCCTTGTACTGTTGTCTCCAAACTCTGGAAATTTTCTGCTAGTTCCCTTCCTTTTTCCTTGATTTTCACTGCTTTTCCTATTAGCGCCTCAACTTACTGTGCTCTTATATCCTCCTGCATCAATGTTACAACCTCTGTTTGTGCATGTGCCATACTTTTATTTTCTTCCTCCAACTACACAATAATTTGCGCTGCTTGTTCTTGGAGGGGTTCGAATTCAGCTTGTGTTTCTTGCTTCTTTGTCTACATGGTTTTTAGCTTTGTCTACAACTTCTTCATGTCTTAAGTTCCCTTCAAGTTCTCTCTGATGCTCATTTTTTTCTTCCTTTGTTTAAGCTCTTGTATGGCAATGTTGATTGTCTCCTCTTCTTGGTCCCATTGTTGGACCTTCTCGTCTTCTTCCAGGATAGTCTATATCTACGCGGCTCTGTTGAACAATTATTCTACTTCCCTTGCTTCTTTCTCTATCTAAGCTATTTGGAGTGAATATTGTTGTTCTCTTTGTTATTGAACTTCAGGAGGAGTCATAGGATTGATCCTTTCTTTGATCTCCTTAATTTCCTTCCTATATTTTTCAATTTTTTGTGAGATCATATTGATATTCTCCTCTGCACTCCTATCAAGTTCTTGCACATTTTCTGGGATGAAATCATAAATCAATGATAATTCTTGTTCTATTTTATTTGTTTGTCCTTTCTCCTCTTCTTTCTACAAATTTAGTTGGTCTCATGTGATTTGTATCATTTCAATGACTCCTCTTCCCACCTCCAAGTTGGTTGCATCCGTGTGGGCCCTAGATTACACCTCTTGCATTACGCAGGCCTAGATCATGTACAATTCCTTGGTGGGTATTTGTGCCACGAAGAATTCAAATTTCTCCACGTCCCCCATGGATTTATGCAAAGTGTCTTGATCCATTCTAATCATTTCGTGTGTGATTGTAAAAGTCTCCCTGCCTTGGAATATCAACTGAACTTTTTCCTCTCCTTTCTGCACAGGTGGCTGCTATGTATTTTCTTATTGCTACATTGTGGCCTTTGGTCCTACCTAGATCCATAATTTTTGGATATTCTCATGGACTTAGATGATCTTTTCCATCATCTCTTCACGTTGCACCTATGCAATGGAGATGACTACTTCCCCCATATCTTGTACTTTATTCACAACTAGCTATACATCATCCTTAGTTAGGGTGATGATTGAGTATTCTGTGTCATACTTCCTTTTCTTGCACATCTCTTTTCCTACGTTGGTTTCCTTATTGTCTATGAGGGATGTGCCCTACTTGTTGTAATTTGGATGCTCTCTTCTCTAGCTTATGGAGTATCCTTCTTTCCAGTCTATGGTTGGCTTCCTATCCTTGTTGTTTTTGTTGTTATCCTTGGTCGTTTCGGTACTGCGCTTCTCCCGGTTGGCTTATTCTGCGCTGCAACCATTCTAGTGTTATTTGTTGGGCTATTTTTTCTCACCCAAGAGCCCGCCTCATACTTGTCCTTAGGCCCGGAGGATTGCGTTGTGATTTTCCTTGTGACAAGTTTTGATATTGGCAGTTTCCACTACGTAGGCCAGTCTTTAACTATCCAGTCCACTTCTTCCTTGGTGATACAATAATGCATCTCTAGCCATACCTTCTTTTGATCCATTGCAGCTTGGATCCACATGTGGTGTTGGGATACCTTGAAATTGGCTATCACTTCGGTCTCCTGGATCACCTCCACAGGTATGCACCATACATTAGTTGTATGTTGTTGTATCTCTTCCAGCGACATTGCAAAAATTGTGTTGTTTACTTGTTTCATCTTGTATTCCTTGGCCTTCTAGAGGGACTCATACCTGGAAGCTTAAAATTTCCCCATCCTATTCAATAACATTGATAATATTGGCACCTTCCATCCTCAATGCTATCAAAATAATCATCCAGGATTAATGGAACTCAGTTCCATTTTCCTTCACATCTCTGCAGTCTATCAAAAACCGGTTATACAAGTATGGTTCCTAGCTGAACATTACCCCTTTTGTGCACTACACAACTACTGAAATAATTCCTGCTAGTGTGTTGGCACAGGGGAAGAACCAGGGTTCAACTCTAGCAGCGCACCAACAAGCCCTAACTACTGGCCCTTTCGACAATGTTGGCACAAGGGTAGACCTAGGGTTCAATGCTTCAACAATGCACCAACAAAACCCTAACTACCATCCTTTTAGGCAACACCTACAAAGCAGATGAAGTCTCACCCGAGGTAGAGGCTGGGTGGGTTGCAGGAATCAAGTGTCTACAACCTAGCTGGGACACAGATCTCTGATCACAATTCTTAACATAACACTTAGCAATTAACATTCATTAGTCTTTGACCCTTATTCACATTGCAGGTAAAAACCCTAAATACATAACAATGCAGTATTTATCAAGATCTAAATATATCTAACCATTTAACACATAACATCAAAGTAGATCTAGTATTCATTCACATATAAGGCACTAGGCTACCACATCAGATGCATATAACATACATAAAGATTACAACACTAAGCATAGATCACATCGATAACATATCAACCACATCTCACAAAGCAACCACAACACAAGATATACGTGGTTCACCCCAGTGTGGGGCTACGTCCACCAACTCTTCTTCTTCTTCTTTATTAGCTTCTTCCAATCTTCTTACATGCACAGAGCCACTAGGCCAACTCCGCATAGGACAGGATATTTGCGTGCATCTCTCTAGATCCTCCTTCCTCGAGTTAGGTCCAAGCACAGAGCCCCTACACAGTCTTTTCATAAAACACTTACAAAACACTTTCACATAGCTCTACAAGCCTTAACGCATCTGTGCACAAAGCCAACTAGCCATGCACTAAGTCGATCAATGACTAGTAACTACTAGGTCCCTTTCTTACATCATCTAAATACTTATTTATACATTATAAAAGGGGCCTAAACATGGGTAATACCCATGGGCCGACATACCATACCTGTTACATAAACCCTAAACCCAAAAATCCTATAAAAGGAGGTGAGATCCCGTGATCTCTGCTTCGCCTAGGTGCTCCGTCTTCGACCAACCTGTCGAAGTCTCAAAAGTGGTCAAACAGGACCAAGGTTCTCCAAAACTTGGTCGAGGGCCAACAAGCCCCCAACACTCACGTGTGACTCACCCCAAGTCACTCTGATCTGGGCAATTTTTCTTCGAAGGCCTCGAGCTTGGCTTGAGCTGCCTCGACTTGCTGCTTCGCCAGAGCCTCCTGCTCAACGAACTCCTGAATGATTGTCTCAGTGACATGTCCTTTGTTTGCATAGGGGCAGACCTAGGTTTCAACACTTCAACAATGCACCAACAAAACCCTAACTACCGACCCTTTCATAAACACCTGCGAAACAGATGAAGTCTCACCTGAGTTAGAGGCAAGGGTGGTTGCAGGACTCAAATGTCTGCAACCTAGCTAGGACACAGATCTATGATTATACCACTTAACAAATCACTTAGTAGTTAACATTCATCAGTAATTAACCATTATTCACATCACATATCCAAACCCTAATTATAGAAAAATGCAATATTCTACCAGATCTAACATATCTAAGCACTTAGCACATGGAAAAAGATTCGATCTATCATTTATTCACATCATTTAAGAACTAATCTATCATACTAGACTCATCTAAACATTCATTACTGCACTCAAGCTTAAATTATATAGACAAGACAATAACCATAATGCACAAAGCAACCATAACACATGATATACGTGGTTCACCCTAGTGTGGGGCTACGTCCACCAACTCTTCTCTTGTTTATTATCTTCTCTCAATCTTCTACAAGCATAGAGCATACAAACCCAACTCTGCAGAGGACAAGAGTTCTGTGCGCACCTCACCAAATCCTCCTTCCCTGAGATAGGTTTAAGCACAAACCCTTCTTACTGTCTATACACAAGCATCTTATAATCACTTGCACTTAGCTCTACAAGTTATTAACACATAGTATGCACAAAGCATCCACAACTATTCACACTTAGCACATTGGCCTCTTCCTACATCGCCTAGATATCTATTTATACATTACAAAATGGGCCCAAACATGGGTAAACCCATGGGTCGACATCCCATGCTAGTTACATAAACCCTAATCCAAAAACTTCCCTAAAAAGGTGTCGAGATCCCACGATCTCCGCTTCGACTTTCACTCCACCTCGACCAGCCTGTCGAAGTCCCAAATAAGGTCAAACATGACCAAGGATCTCCAAAACTTGGTGAAGGGCCAACAGGCCCCCAACACTCAGATGTGACTTGTCCTGAGTCACTCTGGTTTTCTAGTAACTCTGCCTCAAAAGCCTCGAGCTTGGCTCGAGTTACTTCAACCTGTTGCTACGCCAAGGCCTCTTGCTTGGAGAACTCTTGAATAATTGCCTCATTCACAGGTCCTTCTAAGAATTTTTCTACTGAAGTGACTACTTGTTCCAATTCTTCTCCTTGGCCTTCAATATCCTCAAAACGTAGGCAAGCTACATCTTGGACTGGCTAGAGCTTCTGAGTCACTTCCATGACTTTGCTTTGTATGGAATGGACCTATTGCTGAGCCGAGTGCTGTTCTTGGAATATTTTCATTCACTCGACCGCTGACAGGGGATTTAACTGTGATTATACTGTTGTTGCTTGTTTCTTTTCTTCCTGGATCTGTGACTCCAGTGTTTTCAATTCAGGGTCCTTGGTAAGGCACTCATAAGTCTACGTACTTGTTGGCAAACAATTTACATTTTTCTGCTGTCCTTATAAGCTGCCTACACCAGTGTTTTGTAAACCTTAATTTTTGTTGCAATTCTAAAATAAAATGACACTTTTATTTTTGCGCTATTTACACATTTACCTTTCTTCTTGTTTTCACGACTGCAAGCGTGAAAACTTGGTTTTCGAAGTCGCATTAAAATTGTCACTGAATTTTTGTTATCATTCTTGTCGATATGCCCATTGCGTTTACATTTTACTTATCATTATACAGTTGGAAAGACCTCTTGATCTGTACTTATTTGACATTCTTTGATTGATTATACAGTTTCATTTCATGAGTGATTGAGTTTGTGATGCATTGGTGATTGGATTTACATGTTCTTTGATTGATATACTTGATCATTGGTTTCATAAAAACACATTGGTGTTATGGTTAAACCCTTGGTATAAATCGTTTCATACAACACTTGGTATTGGTTTCGATTCATTTGTTTGGTTTTGAAACTATAACTATTGCTCACGCGAATGATCAATCCACTTACCAAAGGTTTCGATTGATTGATTGAAGTGGTATAGTTGTAACACATATGCGTTGTGATTTGAATAGTTTTAAGTGTCGACGGTTGTACCATGGTAATGACTATTCTGCATGGGCAGAAATAGCTCCACCACCTTCGCACAATATGTCATTAATGTTTACCCCACCTCTGCTAGTTTTGGGTAAGCCTATGAACGTTCTGCCCCTGCGTATGCTGCGTTCAAACCCTGGCTCACTCACATCGCTCACCGTGTGCTCCTGTCTATGGCACCGGTGGTGCGAATAGAGCCGAACGGTAGTCAAGCCCTGCTATTGTTCGATAACGCCCAGAAAGATTTAGAGGATAGTGGTTGGCTCACGTTTGTATAGAGGTTTGAGGGTTTCAATTTGATTGTTGCACAACAATTCTCCCTTACCTTTGATGGGTGTAGGGCTAAAGTAGGTGACATTCAACTTGAGCTGAATGAAGAGTTCATAAGCTCTGCCACAAGATTGGTAGCCACGGGCCAGCGATGGTTTAAAAACTCTAAATTCGACAAGGTGCCATGGCCTTTGTTATTCATATCATGAAAGGTTACATCCTGTGACAAAGGTATTCCTATTTCCATGCTTAAACCCAGGTGTCATGATCTTTTGATAATGGTTAAACAATTTGTGACCTGTGAGGGTCGGTATGGATTGGTTTTTCTTTATCACCTTCGACTGTTAATGAATTTCATGGGCTATCCATTGAACATGCCATTTTATTTCCAGCGTAGTATTTACAAAATGGCTAAGAGGTTCAAACGAGAGAAGGCCGATAGTAGCTTGTTCCACCATGTCTTAATTAGACTCATCGTCGTTCATCATTTAAACCTCCATGGCGATAATTGGCAAGCTTTTCTATCTAGAAATGGTTTTGTTGATTCAGAGTCTGTCCAAATTGACAAGTTTGTGGTCAGTGAGACCAAGGTCGGGCCACCCGTTCCTTTCCATGCCCTTTTACCCTCTCCCAAACCCTCGGTCTCCCCTGATATCGACCTACCCGACATTATAACAGACAAGGTTGAGGCTGTTAAAAAGCCTGTGAGAAAGAAGGTCAAGGGTAACCCTATTGTCAACAACAAAGGTAAAAATAATGCTTGATTGATATCGAGACTTGCTCGGAATAAACCTAAGACAAACACTGATAAAAAACCCATAGTCCTCAGTGAAGACTCGGACTCTGATATCGAGCACTTCCTGGCTGGAGAGTACCCTTATTCTTGTGGTCTGTGCTCCAAGCCACCCTATGACTTTGTTTCTAATTTACCCCCTTGTCTAAAGAACAATCCTAGCTACCTAGGGATCAAGCTATCTAATGAAACCCTCGGTGATTTAAACCAACCCTCGCCTACAATTTCGAAGCCCGAGCAGACATCATGTGTTCAATGTAATGTGTGGCTGGAGCGCTACTATACCGACGTTCCCTTATTACAGTCGAAAATCAAATAATTGGAAAACCAAGTTACAGGGTTAACAAGAGAAAGGGACAAGCTTCAAGCTAATGACAAGAAGTAGAAAACCACTGGTTCGATCGTTTTTAGGAATGTCGAGTCGGCGACAACCTTCGTCAATTCCAAACTATCATGACCAAGTTCTCCGCTGATTATCCAGGTATGAATTTCAATATCAATTTCGTTTTATCAACTGCTAGGATTAATATAATGAATTGAGTTTGGTTTTCAATTAGCTCTGTGCATTGTTCGAAATGACTCTGTCATAGTTTGATTATCAAAAACGGTTATGTTGTGGATCCTGTACATTGTTTTCGTTTTGCTAAAATTAAATGAAGTTATGATTTGGTTATACGATTTGGTCATGCCCAGTTTAGCAATTGATTGGTTTTCACTGGGTTTGATTCGTTTTGAATAATTCTGTTGGTTTGAATTAACGAAATCAATGGGTTTTGCTTTTGCTTGGATTTTGTTTGTATCTAACCTGAACAAGAGGTTTTTACGCTAAAATTAGAACATGGTTCTGTTTTGATTTAACATGATTTTGTTGTCGTTGGATATCAACCGCTCTGATTTAGTTCCTGTGATTTGATTTTTGAGACAATTTCATAGGATGGAATTGTCTTGATAAATACGATGTAGTCTATTAAATTGGAAAAACGACTCTGTTTTGTCAACATTCTCATTTGAATTTGGATTATATCTGACCTGTGCAAAAGATCTCTTCGCCGAAATCATGGAACTGTGTTGATTCATAATGATTATGTCAAACTCAAACTGTTTGATTCGCTCTTGTTGCTGCATATCTTGAATTAGCACGATTGTTTTTATGAGTTGGATTCGTATCGAAAATCGATTTGATGCTGCTTTTTTGGTTTTGATTTTATCTCTGTTGAATTCGGATGAGAAAATTTGGCTAATAGTTCGTTTTGAAATGAATTCAAGTGATGATTTCGTGGACTGTCAATTGATTGTGTTTGCCCCAATTGGCAATAACAAACATTTGACAAATCCCACATACCCTGTTATCAACCGATTAATCCTATTACGATTTCGTTTGTCACAATTTACATACCAATTTTGATTTGATTTGCTAATAGACTGGGTCGTTTGTTTCTGTTAATACAGTTATATCAATCTGAAAACGATCTTGTTGATTTCGTGTGGATTCGATCATGTTTTCTGTTAATGGATGAGGCATCATAAACGATTGCATATGATTTGTTTAACTGTATCGATTTCAATTGATTTATGAAACGATTTTATTGCTTTTGAGTTATCCAATACGATTTTGTATACCCAAATTGGTGATAACGAATTAAACAAAGTGCATACATCTCTGTTGTCATTTGGTTGAATACGATTTAGCAAGTGTCGATTTGAATGATGCTTTTAGCAATCAAAAATTGGTTTGATAGTTTGGATTTAATTCTTTAAGTTCGAATTAGATTTTAAAACGATTATGTGTTTGATTTAGACCAGCTACAGAATCGCAGGATTCTTTAGCTAGTCTTAGAAATTAGATTTTTATCAATTTTATTAATAAAATATACTTTTAACTTGCCTATTTTTGTCCTCTTTCAGGTACATTCGAATTGCAATAATCAATTGGGCATGCTGTGGTAGTCTAGGAGATATTTGTGTGATGTAGTTTTTATTTTTAAGTTGTTAGTTTGAGTTAGAGATAGAAACTTGGGATATTTTCCCAGATTTGTGTAAACAGTGTTGATAACTTCCACAGGGATGTTTTACCCTGTGTAAGGTCTTTAAATACTTGTCATTTTTTGTAATAAACATCATCATCCTCACTGTGGGAGAACCAAACTATGGATTTATGATTCAGACTGAGACGAAAGTTGATGTCTTGTAACAACTTTCGCTTTCAATATATGAAACTTTTGTTTCAAGTTTTTGCATATTAGTTGGCAATTAATTATCGACTACTTTAGCTATTGTAATTCTTTGCATGCTGATGTGATTGGATTTATATGCTGTTTGTATCTGATCTCTCCTATTTTTAAAGTATATCAATTACTTTGTTTCAGTTAATGAATGACAGATTTCTCTTCTTTGTTAATTGAATCATTTTGTATAGATCTTTGCATGCAGATTTATCTAACTGTGAAGATTTATAAATCATAAGATTGCTGTAATTTTTATGTTTTGTTTGTCCTATAATCACATCTGAAGAGCACAACTACTTCCCGTTTACGAGAATATCATGGAGAATCTGGTGTGGGTTTCCACCCATCAAACAGCTGAATCAATCATCTTACACAGGACAATTTGGAAAACGTTACTTCGGGTTAGTTTGTCATTTAGTATTTAATAGTTAATTTCTTAGTGTAATTTAAGTAGTTATGTGTAGTTTAGATTTGTATTTAGAGTTAGTATTTTAGTTATTTAGTCTAGATATATTTTTTTAGTTTATTTCTTTTTCATAAAATCGTAAAAATCAAAAAACAATAGTCTCGTCGTCTTAGGACAGATTACAAATGAGTTTTTCAGGTTTTCATTCAAATCTGTAATTTGTAAATATTGTACATTTGTAATTAAATTTGACTCTGTTAGTAAGTGATCATTTCATTTTATAAAATTATAGTTGTGTAGTATTAGATAGTAAATTGTATATATATTAATAGTTTAGTTTAGTTTTTATTAGTTTGTTTTAATAGTTAGTTTTAGTTAAATTAGTTAATTTAGAGTAGTTTTCTTTTGTTTTCTTAGGACTTAGACCAGATAATGGAGCCACTAAACCCGTCAGGGCGGTTCATACCAAACGGCTTGGGTTATTTAGACAACCTTGGACCGGTTCCACTCTCCCAGTTGACAGACGGTCAATTTCACCCGTCAATAGTACTGCGACTGCTTAGATGTTTACATTCCACAACTAATGCTTTGATCCTTTCAATTGTGCTCCAGGAAGTTGCTTCTCTCTGGGCTTGTGCTTCCTGTGGAGTGCTTTGCAATGTTTCTAGCTCCAATTCTTCTATTCTCCATTGAAACTGCTGAATGGCTTTCGCAAGTTTTGCCACTTGACTCTCCACCTGGTCTTTCTCCATTTTCTCTAAGCCTGTCAGAGAGAGAAGTTCTCTATGGAATGCTTATTTAAATCCAACCTACTCTGTAAGTAGTTTTTATTTCTCCTGTTAGATATGTTCTCTATCCTCTTCGAACTTGATTTGGAGGTCATCCTTCTCTTGTTGTGCAACTCGACATTGCTCTATGATTTCCTCTTGTGTTTTCTTCAGGGCCACTGTGGTTGTTCTTTTTCTTCTTGTACGTGATGAAGGAGAGATTTGGTCACATGAGTTATTCTACAGAGTTGGGAAAGTTGATCTCCCAACTCTGGTTCTTCTGGTGGCGGGGGCACAGTGGACACTGCGCGACTGGAGTGAAGGGCTTGTTGTACTCCTATCAACTATGCTTCAATCCTTCCATACATGGTTTCTTGTTTGGCTTCAGTTCTCTAGAAAATATCTTCCGAGGCATCTGATGCAGCTGCGATAATGAAGTTGAAGTCATCAACCATGAGTACAGTCTGCAGCTTTGTCTTACTTACTTTGGACTTCTTCCACGATGTAGTTTTCATTGGGGAAACATTTATTTTCTTGGATGTACTTCCTCTTCAAGGGGGTTCCTAGATGGTGTTACTTCGCCTTTCTTCATCCTGTCTTCTTCCCCTTCTTTCTCTTCTTTTTCCACTTCATCATCTCCTCCTCCACTAGGTGAATCTAATGTAGTCTCTTTTGATGTGCTATGTATTTCCTGTACATCTTCCTTATTTTTCTTCCTGCTACTGCTAGGTGCATCATACTCTTCGTGAGTAACCACCAGACTTCCAATGAGGTTGGGATCAGACAGTACTGTCTGGTCGATTGGTATAAGGAACTCTGTGGGCCATTCCTTAGTGATTTCTTCCAGGTCCTCCTCTGTTAGCTTGTAGTAGGAATGAAACTCTTCTTTACTTTCGTCTGCATGTGTAGTAATATAAATAAAATGCCTATCTACGCAGAACTTCATAAGGGGCCTGAACCTATCTAGGGTATTTGGTTTCATACGAGGGAAAGACTCAATAGCCCTCTTTAGCTGCAGGTAGTAGGTATGGAATATTGTGTTCGACTGCCATTGTTTCCCCATATCGCGCGAATACCAGAGCATGGTGAACTTCGTATATAGTGGCTCGAACGGATCAATGTCAGGGAAGGTTGTACCTTTTGACATGTCCCAAGAAGTGAATGTGATGAGGATTAGCAACTAGCTAAAATGGAACTCATATCCCTGATCCTGAGCTTTGCGAAAATCCATTTCTAACTGATTGACTAGGTAACTGGCCCAGTTCATCTATAGTCCTTCCATGCATTTTCCTGCAAGGTCAACGACAAACCCTGTGACCTGCATGGGTCCGTTCTTTTGGACTATCTTACGAACAATCAACTGGCAAGCAAGGCACACTGCGCCATTATGAATGGAGGATACCTTGTAGCCTCACATCCCTTTCTCTACATCACCGTAGGTGTCTTTTATCTTCTGTGCTAGGGTGTGGTCTATGACCTTCCCTGGATAAAAGTCATACGGGTTTGGTCCCTTCATGCTCAATCGAGTGATCCTATGGATTAGAGTCAGATCGATGGTGAGGTGTCTGTCTAACCATAGATACCCACCATGGAATCATGACAACAAGAGCTTAACGTACACGTTAACCTCTTGGTGCCTTCCAAAATGTTGTATCTTTATCATGTTCAAGATAGTGTACCTCACAGTTTCCATAGTCCATAGTTGGGGGATGATCTTCGACTTCTTCCCCTTGGTCTTGGTCAAATATTTGTGAGGTGCGAGCATGCCATAGATCTTGCGGTCTCTTAGGTTATAGTCACTAATATTCAAGGTTGGAATCCTCTCCAATTGTGGTCTGATTGCTTGTATTCCCTTTAGGAGGTATGTAGTGATGTCCGTGTAGTCGAAGTCCCCTAGGACCCTATCACGACTTACCACACCAGTCAGGGGTGGGATTTAGTTGGGTAGGATGGATGGAATTAGCTTCGCATTCACCAAGTCATCACTATGCTTGGTTCTTTTCTTGGTCACAGCTCGGGATGGTCCAGATCCATGAGCATTCGACGGGGAGGCTTGCACTCCTCGCATCTATGAGGCTTGGATGCCTACGGACATGACCTCCTTAGACATGAGTTCTATTATAATCTCTTCGATGGCTTTTTCTGTTGCGAAAATTGCATCTGACATGCATACTTGAGATATGATATCTTAGGTCGGCGAACAATACTCAATGTAATAGAATGGATGGTGAGGTCTCAATGATCACTGCGTGAAATAAACTAGTTCTCCTTGGGCTTGGATAATCACAATTCGAAAAAGTTTTCTTGGTGAAATACTCGACGGGATAAATAGATATCATCGTAATGGTTTCTTTCAACAGGTCGCAAAGCCTTATTCAATGCAATTCCATCTGTTATGGCACAGCCCCAATGGTCCAATGGAAAACTTTCGGACCATAACTGCTTTCCTAACCATTCAGGAGCATTGATTGAACGATCATATTTCCTCCAAAGGTCATATTGCTTTGTCATGGTGAAGTGCCAATTTGTGCTGCACTGATATTCTGATGAAGTTTGAGTTCTGGAAACCTTTCTTCTGCGAATTATTCTCTAGAACTTCTTGCAATTTTTCTAACTTTTCCCTCTTCTTACTGAGCTTTCTAGCCTTCTTTCCTGTGATCTGAATCACTGGTTTCCTCTTTCCATTATCGTTCTTATCTCCTCTTGCCATGATAACTTTTCACTATGGAGGGTATTTCATAGGGTTCAAGGGTAATACTTCTTCTCTTTCTGGGGTAGGTTCTCTATTCTCTTGTACAGACATGTGTCTCCAGTCTTCCTGTGTCCTTTCAAATTCGACATCCATATCTTTGGTCTTTAGTAGATTTGACTAGTTCTCTTGTTCTTCGAGTAAGTGCACAATTCTCCTAGCCATGAAATCTCTTAGTTCTTGCTTTTTTTGTTATAGATCCTCCTCTTCTTGTTTCCTTCGTATTTGATCTTTCTCAATCGAGGTTTTTCCTAGAAATATAGCAAATGGGGTGTTGTTATCAACAAACTTAACGATATCAAATTCTTCTTCTATCGAAGTTCCATGAGCACTCATAGATATCTAGGCAAGTATTCCACATAGGGTTATCATATTTCCTCTAAATAATCCTATTCCTCCTAATGAAGGAACCGTAACAAGCTTTCCCAAAATTTCCCAAGTTCTTTCTGTCATGATATTCACCTATGTTTCCTCATCCAGGACATAGTCTATGTCGAAGTCTCCTATTCTTTTTTCTATGTACCCTTTCTCTTTTAAGACCTCTGATAAGTTGATATTTCTATGGTCATTCATTGTTTCTTTCATCTGTAGTAATACTGTCTCTGATTCTTTCTGGGGTTCTATCATATCCTTAGTTTCTTGTCCTGTCTCATAGTTTTCTTGTTTCATATTCATCTTTTCAACTTTAGCAATCATTTTAGGACAATCCAAAACTTCATGGTCCATAGATTTACAACAAAGACAAGTAGGCCTTCTACCAGGGAATTCCTTATCAAGATGTCCCGGTCTTCTGCAACTATAACAAAGGGTTAATCCTCTCTTTCTCTTAAATGATCCCCAACCTTTCCTATAATGCACATTGGGATCACAGTAAATAACCTGCGAAAAATTCTTTCTAGGATCCTGCATCCATTTGTTAGTCCAAACATTCTTTCTATGCATAGGAATAACATATCTTTCATTGCTTCTATCAGATCTATTCGTATCAAATCTTCTTTCTTCTAACTGTGCCCTAGTTTTCAGACTAGGAATTTTTTTATAAAACATACCTAGATTCATTCTTTTGAAACATAAATTTTCACTTATCTTACCTTTCTCAAAGCACAAAGATTCAATATATTACCTCTTTCTTCAGATCATACTTCTCTTCTCATCACAGAGCTTCACAAGTCAATAATGTGCACTAAAGCACAGATCTACAACATAACTTTCTTTTCTTCAATTCCCATGAATCACAGTTTTAGGTCCCGACAATAGAATCATTTGTTGGCACAGGGGCAGACCCAGGGTTCAACGCTTCAACAACGCACCAACAAAACCTGAACTATCGACCCTTTCAACAACGCTTGCGAAGCAAATGAAGTCTCACCCGAGTTAGAGGCAAGGGTGATTGCATGACTCAAATGTCTACAACCTAGCTAGGACATAGATTTGTGATTATACCACTTAACAAAGCACTTAGCAGTTAACATTCATCAGTAATTAACCCTTATTCACATCACAAATCCAAAACCTAATTACAGAGCAATGTAGTATTCTACCAGATCTGACACATTTAAGCACTTAGCACATGGAAACAGATCAGATCTAGCATTTATTCACATCATTTAAGAACTAAGATATCATACTAGACTCATCTAAACATTCATTACAGTACTTAAGCTTAAATTATATACACAAGACAATAACCAGAATGCACAAAACAACCATAACATAGGATATACATGGTTCAGCCCAGTGTGGGGCTACGTCCACCAACTCTTCTCTTTTTTATTATCTTCTCTCAATCTTCTACAAGAATAGAGCATCAAAACCCTACTCCACAGAGGACAGGAGATCTGTGCGCACCTCACCAATTCCTCCTTCCCCAAGCTAGGTTTAAGCAAAATTCCTTCTTACTGTCTATACACAAACATCTTATAATCACTTTCACTTAGCTCTGCAATTTATTAACACATAGTATTCAAAAAGAATCTACAACTATTCACACTTAGCACATTGGCCTCTTCCTACATCGCCTAGATATCTATTTATACATTAAAAAATGGGCTGAAACATGGGTTAAACCATGGGCCAACATCCCATACCCCTTACATAAACCATAATCCCAAAACTTCCCTAAAAAGGGGTTGATATCCCATGATCTCCGCTTAGACTTTTGCTTCGCCTTCGACTAGCCTGTTAAAGTCCCAAAAGAGGTAAAACATGACCAAGGATATCCAAAACTTGGTTAAGGGCTAACATCCTTTCAAGCGCTATTCCACTGCGGTGACCATTTTTTCCAGTTGTCCACCTTGTCTCGCGATCTCCTCGAAAAGTGTGCATGCTTTTTCCTTTACCGACTGGAGTCTCTGGGTCACTTCCATGAATCTACTCTAGATGGCATGGACCTGCTATTGAACTACACACTGTTCCCGTGACCTCATATTCTCAACAACTGAAAGTAGTTTCAGCTGCGCTTTCACTATCGATGCTTGTTTCTTTGCCTCCTGAAGCTATGCTTCTAGTGTTCTTAGTTATGGGTCCTCTACAAGGTGCTCGTAGGTCTGCGCACTTTGGTTACTGATTTTCTTGCATTCTAATGCTAATTCCTTGATTCTTTTGACTGCGCTCTAGACAATTTCTTCCCTCTGATATCACACCTCCTACAGAGTGCTTGACACTGCTTGCAATTCTAGTTCTTTTACTCTTTCTTGAAGTTGTTGAATGGCTTCAAGGAGCTTCCCCACTTGGCTCTCAGTTGTATCTTCTTCCATCTATGATAATCCTGGCATGGAGTGAAGTGCTCGAGTGAATTCTTCTCTAACTCCAATCTATTCTGTGAGTAGTTGATCTTTCTCTCTCTGGATCTGCCCTCTGTCCTCTTCAAACTTCGCTCAAAGGTCGTCTTTCTCTTTCTTCGCAACTTGAATTTTCTCTAGATATTCCTCCTTTTCTTGCTTCAAGGCCTCTGTGGATTGTTCTTTTTCCTCCTAAACTTGATGAAGGCGAGCCTCTGTCACATCTGCTAATCTGTGTAGCTAGGAAATCTCATCTCCTACTTCTATACCCCCTGATGACAACGACGCAGTAGACACTGCACGACTCGAATAGAGAGCCTGTTGTACCCATTTGAGCTCCACCTCGATCTTGTCATACATTGTCTCCTGTTTGGCTTCATTTCATTGCAAAATGTCCTCTGAGGTATCTGATACAGCTGCTATGATAAGGTCAATGTCATCCACCGTAAGTACATTCTGTAATTGGGGCTTATTGGCTCATGAATTCTTCTGCGCTGAGGGTTTCTTTAGGGAAATATTTATTTTCTTTGAAATATCGACCTCTATAAGGGGATATTTAGGTGGTGTCACTTTTCCCCGTTCCTTCTTGTCTTATTCCCCTTTGTCCTCTTTTTGTTCTAGTTATTCATCTCCTCCTCCTCTAGGTGACTCTGATGCATTTTCCTCTAATGCGCTGTTTATTTCTTGCATCTCTTCCTTCTTTTTTTTCTTATTGCTATTGGGTCCATCATATTCTTCTTGAGTGACTACACGACTTTTGATGATATCGGTTTTGGAGAGCTTCATCTACTAGATTGGTAGAAGGAATGAAGACGAACATTATTTATTTATCTCCTCCATGTATTCATCAGTTAATTTATAGTGTGACTGTAGATCCTCCTTGGTTTCATCCCTACGTACAGTGATATATATACAGTTTCGATCTGCACAGAACTTCACGAGTGGCCTGAACCAATGGAGTGTATTCAGAGTCATTCGGGGGAATGACTCAATGGCTCACGTGATTTGTAGATAGTAAGTGTGGAAGACAACATTCAATTGCCACTACTTCACCATATCGCTCGAGTACCACAAGGTGGTGAACCTCGCGGCCAGTGGTTTGGATGGCTCAACTTCAGGGAAGGTTTCTCCTTCCGGCATCTCCCAAGTGACAAAGGAAATGAGAATCAATAACTAGCTGAAGTGAAACTCATAGCCCTAGTATTGTGCTTCATGAAAATCTTTCTCTAATTGGTCGACAAGGTAGCTCACCCAGTTCATCTGCATCCCTTCGACACACTTTCCTGTGAGGTTGAAAATGAACCCCGTGACCTACGTTGGTCTATTATTCCTAACGATCTTGCCTTCTATCAGCTGACAAGCTAAGCAAACTGCGCCATTTTGGATGGAGGCTACCTTGTATCCCTGCTTCCCTTTCCCTACATCACCATAGGTATACTTTATTTTCTATGCTAGGGCGCAATCTATAGCCTTCCCTAGGTAAAAATCCTGAGGGTCCAGCCCCGACTCCATCAATCTAATGATCCAGTGGATCAATGTTGGATATATAGTGATGCGCCTATCCAACCATAGGTACCCGCCATGGAATCATGACATGAGGAGTTTAAAGCACGTGCTAAGATCCTGATGTCTGCTGAAGTGTTGTATCTTCATCACATTAAGGATTGTTGATCTCACGATGCCCATGGTCCATGGCTAGGAGACTATATTCAAATTATTCCCCGTTGTCTTTGTTAAGTACTTATGTGGTGCGAGCATTCCATAATTATTGCAGTCTCCTAAGTTTAAATAACTGATCTTGAGTGTCAGAATCTATCCCAATTGTGTTCCAACTATGCATATCCCCTTCGGAGGTACGCAGTGATTAGTGTATAGTCGAAATCTCTCAGGATGCTATCATGACTAATTGCGCTAGCCAGAGGTGGGATATAGTCGGGAAAGACTAATGGGATGAGCTTCACATTCGCTAGGTTTTCATGGTGCATACTTCTTTTCTATGTCGCAATTCAAGATGGTCTAGATCGATGTTCAATTGGCGAGGATGCTTTTAATCCTCTCGTCGACGAGGCCTGAGCTCCTCTGGACATGACCTTCTCAGCCATAAGTTCTATTAGGATCTCCTCGATAGACTTCTCTACTGCACTAAGGTCATCTGACATGCACGCTCTAGATCAAATATCTCAGATAGGTGAATGAATGCTCAAGGTAATCAAAGCGGTTGGCGAGGTCTCAAAGGAACAACACAGTATAAAATAGTTCTCTATGGGATCAAATATCTCAGTTTTACAAAAGTGTCCTAAGTGAGACATGCAACAAAATAAATAGACAATGTAATAACATATTCCTCCAATGGGCAGGAATGCCTCAATCCATCTGTTATGGTGTGGTCCCAACGGTCGAATGGTGATCTTTCCGACAATAACTGCGTTTCTATCCGTTCTGGAGAATCATTCTAATTGGTTGGGACACCTACAATGGTCATATTTCTTTGCCGTGGAGAAGTTCTAGTTTGTGTTATTATGCTATTCCAACGAGGTTCAAGTTCTGTAAGCCTTCCTTCTGCGAAGTCCTCTCTAGAACCTCCTACAATTTTTCTATCTTTGATTTTTTCTTACTGAACTTTCTTGCTTTCTTTCCCGTGATCTGCATCTCTGGATTCCTATTTCCATTCTTCTTATCTTTTCTTAGCATAGTAACTTCACACTGCTGAGGTTATTTCACAATGCTCAAGGGTAATACTTCTTCTCTTACTGTTTCTGGAGTTGGTTCTCTTCTCTTCTACATGGATAAGTTCTTTAAGCCTTCTTGCATGCTTTCAACTTCGACAGCCAGGTCTCTGGCCCTCACTTTCTTTGACTTGTCCTCCTGTTATTATATTAAGTGCGCTATTCTCCTAGCCATGAAATCCCTTAATTCTTGATTTTTATGTTCTATAGCTTCCTCTTCTTCTTTCCTTCTGATCTGATATCTCTCAATCCAATTCCTAGCAAAAGTGCAAGAGGAGCATTGTTCTCAACAAACTTAATGACCTTGAATTCCTCTTCTATCGATGTTCCATGAGCACTCATAGGTACATGATTAAGTCTTCCACATAGGGTTATCATCTTTCCTTTAAACAATCTTATTCCTCCCAATGAAGGAATCATAGCAAGCTTTCCCAAAATTTCCCAAATACTTTCTGGCATAATGTTCACCTGTGTTTCTGCATCCAATACACAGTCTATGCCGAAGTCTTCTATTCTTGTTTCTATGCACTGCTTCTCTTTTAATATCTCTAGTAAAGTGAGGTATTTATGACCATTCAATGTTTCTTTCATCTGCAATAATATAGCCTCTAATTCTTTCTGGTTTTCTAGTATATTCTTAATCTCTTGACCTTCTTCATGGTTTTCTTGTTTCATGTTCATCTTCTCAACTTTAGCAATCATTCTAGGGAAATCCAAAAATTCATGTTCAATGGATTTAAAACAAAGACAAATAGGACCTCTACCAGGGCATTCCTTAGCAGGATGTCCTGGTCTTCTGCAATTATAATAGAGATTCAATCCCCTCTTTCTCTTAAACGATCCCCAACCTTTCCTATACTGCGCACTGGGATCAAAGTGATGGACCTGCAAAAAATTCTTTCTATGATCATGCATCCACTTGTTAGTCCAAAAATTATTTCTATGCATAGGAATAACATATCTTTCATTAAATTGGTCAGATCTATTCATATCAAATCTACATTCTTCTAGCGGTGCCCTAGTTTTCAGACTAGTGTGAAATCTATCAAACATACCTAGATCCATTCTTTCGAAATACAAATTTCCACTTATCTTACCTTTATCAGAGCACAAAGATTTAAAATCTTACCTCATTTCTTTAGAACCAGCTCCCTTATTAGCACAGAGCTTCGCAAGTCAAGTAGTATACCGTGCACTACAAAAACAGATCTACGCACATAACTTTCTCTTTTCTTCAGTTCCCAACAATCACAGTTTTAGGTTTCAGCAATAGAACTATTTGTTGGCACAGGGGAAGACCCAGGGTTCAATGCTTTAAAAACGCACCAAAAAATCCCTAAATACCATCCCTTTTGGCAACATGTGTGAAGCAGATGAAGTCTCAACCGAGGTAGAGGCAGGGGGGGTTGTAGGAATCAAGTGTCTAAAACTTATATGGGACACAGATCTGTGATCACAATACTTAACAAAGAACTTAGCAATTAACATTCATTAGTCTTTGACCCTTATTCACATCACAGGTAAAAACCTTAATTACAGAACAACACAATATTTATCAATATCTAAATATATCTAACCATTTAACACATATCACCAAAGAAGATCTAGTATTCATTCACATATAAGGAACTAAGCTACCACATTAGATGCATAAAACATACATAAATATTACGACACTAAGCATAGATCACATCAATAACATATCAACCACATCGCACATAGCAACCACAACACAGGATATATGTGGTTCACCCCAGAGTGGGGCTACGTCCAACAACTCTTCTTCTTCTTCTTTATTAACTTATTCCGATCTTCTTACATGCACATAGCCACAAAGCCAACTCCACATAGGAAATGTGATCTGTGTGCACCTCGACAGATCCTCCTTCCCTGATTTAGGTACAAGCACAGAGCCTCTACATAGTCTGTGCACAAAGCACTTACAAAACACTTGCACTTAGCTCTGTAAGCCTTAACGCGTCTGTGCACAAAGCCAACTAGCCATGCACTAAGACGATCAATGACTAGTAACTACTAATTCCCTTTATTAAATCACCTAGATACTTATTTATACAATACAAAAGAAGCCTAAACATGGGTAAGACCCATGGGCCGACATCCCATACTCATTACATAAACCCTAAACCCAAAAATCCCATAAAAGGGGGCTAGATCCCATGATCTCTGCTTCGCCTGGGCACTCCATCTTCAATCATCCTGTCGAAGTCTCAAAAGTGGTAAAACACGACCAAGGTTCTCCAAATATTGGTCGAGGGCCAATAGGAAACACCTACAAAGCAGATGCAGTCTCACCTGAAGCAGCAATAAGGGGTTGCATGACACAAGTGTCTACAACCAGAGGAAATGCAAAGTGGATGCAGGACAACAACACACAACAATCCAATTACTCTTTATCTCACTTAATCCTACTTCGCAAGTTATATCTCAGATCTTACATAATAATGCAATAATAGTATAACATATGGAAAATAACACAACATGAATCACACATAACAACAAGATATACATGGTTCACCCTCTCCCTAGGGCTACGTACACATAATTTTTTTTCTTGATATATTATATGAAATCATATAGTTTTATCTGAGCTCTTATCTTGCAGATAACTCTCTCTCTTCTCTCATCCCTCCCTGCACACCCAGCTATAGGGTTAATCTTCACACCCAACTGAAGACCTTACAATACAGTCTCAACACTGTTCTCCACAATTGATTCTCAACAATGAAAAACAACAAACATAGTATCAACAACCCAACCTAGAATGAACCCTCCCAGGTCTTCTAGACCTTTATTTATACATTACATGGCACAAGCCTAGGTTTCAAAACTCTAGATCCAAAGCCCTAGGTGTCAAAACCCTAGGTCAACTTGACTCGTGCTTTAAGGGATTTGCTAGCATGTCTTTCCTTATTTTCTGCGAGCTGCTCCAAATAACTCATTGATGTCTTCTTCTTCTTGCTGAGTTGTCCATGATCCATATTTCTTGATTCTTTGTCTTCCTTGATCTTCTCTTCCAATGACTAGCTTTTCCTTCTTTTTTTCTTCTTTTCCCACTTCGACCCTTCCTTGGTTTATGTGTCTTTCGCGTAGTTCGTACTTCGCCTTTCTTCCTTAATATTCACTTCTTCTCATATCCAAGGACCAATAGGCCAGTTGGTGTGGCTTTCAATGCCTCATCTAGTGCCAACATCCTCTATTGTACTGGTACAAGTTTCTCAAATTCATCTAGAAATGTCTCTAAGTGATTCAAACCATTAAATGTTAGAATATTACTTACTTCTGTGCCGATATAGCGAACTGATTGCTATAACCCTAAAATTCACCAGACATTCTTACCTAGCATCAGGCCATCTCATTTACCTTCTTTTCCAAGCCACTACTGAACAACTTCTTAAAAAACACTCTTTTTGAAGGAATGCACGCCCTGCTCCACTACTGCACGCATGTGTACACTGACTGACCTACTACAACCCGCGTATACCTAAAAAAGCACGGAAAATGGAAAGTTGTAGATGGAACACACAATTTTGGGTAATTTAACTAAACCGACTGACCATCCATAGTCGGTCACTTGACCAAATACCTATCCCTTTCTAGCCTATAAAAGAAGGGGTAGGGGTCCCATTTGGATGGAGGAAAATCATAGCAAAGAAACTATACCCGATTTAGTATTCCCCTTGCCCCAAACTTTTGAAACCATTGTGTGAAGCATATACAGAAGAAGTTGGAGCATAGTTTAAGAGGAGCCTAGGACCAGAATCGAGGAGAAGTGGTCGATCTCACCATTGTAAGGTTACTTTTTTGAGAATAATAAAAGAAGTACTTTTCCTGTCCCGCCATATGAGATTGTCAATATTTAAATTTGATCATATTTTGATAGAATCTCTAACACATTATTTTATAGGTTATATTCATGTGGATTACTTTGTTTTTCTCTTATGAATGCAATTCAGTGTTGGGAGGAGAGTTGCAGTCAAGGAGCGACCAAGCGTTAAAGGGATCAACATCAAACACAGAAACTAAGGTACAATAACTGGATCTCTTTAGCCTTGCATTTGCATATGAGGAATGAGAGTTATTCTTGGGATGTTGGTAAAATTTAGGAGACTTTAGGTCATTTTTGGTCTCTGCCTTGGTCTCTATGATCACATTTGGTAGCCTAGGTTTGACCATAGCATATTTTTTTTTTTCATCAAACAGATTTCTTGAATTTTTTGTAGTAGAGTCTTAGACAAATCTATGAGTCTTTTTGAGATCAACCTTTTTGACATTTGGTCAAGTGACTCCCTGCGATCCGCAGTAGGTCCAAAAGTGTTTTTCGGTTTCTTTTTTGTCTTCACTTAATCGTTTTGCTTGCTTTAGAAGAAAGAAAAGGAATCCATTTTTCAATTCTAGTATTTTGAACCATGTTGAAATTTTTTACTTCTTGGTTTGGTTAAAAAGTTGGTTGTTTGCATTAATCAATAGGAAAAAGATTGTTTTCATAAGTTCTTGGCTTATTGACTTAGGAAAATAAGTAGCTCGTAGTCGATTGAAAGCTTGTTTTGATTTTTTTTCAGTTAAAAGATCTTAGATAGAAAAAGTTTGAAAAGTTGTTTAATTTTTTTATTTTTTTTTAAAGAGAAAATTTGAATTTGTCAAGAAGAAGTTATTTTGTTTCCAGCTTGCTGTTTATCTTCTTTTTCATCTCTCAAAACATCACTAGTTTCACTTTCATAACCTTTGACTTAAGACAAGCCCAAAAAATTAACGATTAATTAAAATCAACTAGACTTTATGTTTTGTAGGGTACATCAACTAGTCTAGGCTAGAGCCTTGATTTAGGATTGGAGAGGAAACTCTTCAAGGATGAAAAACATACATAAGAGTCTTTTCTAGGGAGTGTCAAAATTCTAGTATCGTAAAATTTATATGGGACCCCCCTCTAACACAGGGGTTAAACATGAGGTTGCGTAAGGAAAGGTAGCAGAGATAACCCCTCCAAAGTCGGATCAAACGTAGTGGGGAACGCATATAGAGGGCTTGTCTTGGGATTCTGTTGATTTCATTTTCCACAGATATTCATGGGTCTCAAATCCATTCGAGGTCCTCATTCATCTTCCAGAACAATTTATTTCGATACCCTTGATAGGTTTCGGGCTTGATAGCTTGCTCATTGTGGTCCACCGGACTGTCGACTGTACCTTCCTGGTGACTGTTTGCGCACTGGCAACCTAGTTGCCTATCTTTCTAGTGACTTACATAGGTGACTTCAGGGGTATACCATGGTACCTATGACAGACATCGGGCTACACTTTAGAGAGTATAACTAGAGGGTGCTGTCGTATTTAAGTTGCACTTGCACCAGTAATTTTCTCTAGTGTTGGTTGTTGTAACTGTTCTTCCAACTAGTTAGTGACTGCTTGTTCTATCTCACATGTACCTTTTTTAGTGTGTGTTGGTTTTCAAATGATTATAGATTGTCCTAGTGTGTCTTTGATCTTCTCACACAGTGGAGGATCAGGAGTTCCACCAGTCACGAAGGCTTATGGGCTTGTCGTCGGTTGACCTCAAACCCCCCGCACCACTGCTAAGGAGAAAACTAGACTAGCAAGGGTCTTTTGAGACAACTGGGTTACAGGAAACTATGCCCAACCCATCTTCGAGAGAAGAAATTTTGATTCTGGAGGAACCAATCATTTCTGACCTCGGAGCAGAGGCTCTTGGTCCTTACAACCCTCCCATCACTGATCTATCAGCGACCATCGTCGTACATGTTCTACCTTACGAGCGTCTGGTAGTGTCACCATCCACAACAACAACAAACACTTCCACTTCTTTAGGGAATACTGATATTTCCTTCACGACTGTCACTACTAGGGGTGTTCCACCTCCTAACCAACTGTCATCGGTCCAAGCCACCATGGCCTCAACTACTTCTACCTCGAGCAAGAGTCTGATTCCGTCTATGGTGGTGATCACTGCTCCATTTCATCAAAACATGACATGCTCTCCCTTTTCATACAGGATGCCTAGCTTCGGTACAAGTACTTTACTTTCCTCCTCCACTTTACAAACTTTGGTTCTGGGGGAAGTGAGTTCCAATGCTCCTCTACAAGGATCTATTGGGGGCACTTCCACTCCCTTTATCACTTTCCCTTACGGCGGGGGTCATATACCCCATTCATCCCCCTCAGTTAGGGGTGTTCCTCAACACTTCATTGGGCCTAACATAAACTTGTTTGCAGCAGGTAGTCAAGCACTCCCTCCTTATAATATGCCGGTTGGTTCGACACCTTTCTCTTTGTTCAACACGTTTGGTAACAACACTTTCTCGTTAGTTGTCGTTTCGACTAGGGGAAACCCTGGTTATGGACAACCACATCCTATACAGGGTACTATTCTTGCATAGGGGGTGATCTAAAAATATGGGACTGACTTGTTATGCTATGCAAGCACCATCTACTTCATTAAAATAAAAATTTTAGGACCTTGATCAATGTCTTTGTTATGCAAGAGGTTTTATGTGTTAAGTTCATGCTTATTTTAAATGTTTATGTGTGAGGTATTTAAAATGATAAATATGTGTTTTAAACAAATACACAATAAACATAACTTGCAACAAATAAACCAACAAACTCACAACAATAACAAGATGATAAAGGAGTTCACCCCCAACTGGGATACATCTCCTTGAGCCTCCATCAATGGACTAGGCTCTTTGGGATTAGTTTGTCAAAGATTCTTTTACAAGATACTTCTCAACTCCAATGGATTTACTGACTATACCATTGGGTTCAGAATACATAAAAACCCCAAAAATGACTAATAGAACTCTGAAAATGGATCATGGATCATCCGGGCAAGACCTCTTCTACATGTGGCCTTCAGCTTCCTTGAGATTCCTTATGGTAAAACACTCATAAAAGTACTCAAATGCCTCTGAATCCTATCCCAATGTGTTTATAGCATAACTATTATCCAAAAATGACTATTCAGTCACATAAAACAGACTTGGGCTCATCTGAGCATGGCCTCCATCAATGAGGGCTTCAAGCTCCCTAGAGCTCCTTGAAACTTCAATGGTGTAAAACCTGAAAAATAAGTCTTCAAATGCCTTTGAAAATAGTTTCAATGGATTCCAAACATCCAAAAACCCCTAGTTGGGATTTTTCGGCACCTCATTTGGCCAAAAAATGAAGAAGTTAGGCCTCCTGCCATTTTCCACCTTCAAACTTGCTGTCTCTGGTTCGCCAAAATGCACCTCTATGTGTCCAACCTAGCCTTTGCACTCAATCTCATGCTAAAAACTAGCACCACACACAAATCCACAAAATGTGCAAAACTGTCGAACGGTTAATGGAATTAATCCCCCTAACCGCATAGGTCGTTGGACATATGGTCCATGTGACCGCGCATAAAAGAAAAAGGCCCAATGCCACGGGTGCATGACAGTGTGACAAGTGGCAGGTGCATTGGTGTTATAACCATTTCAAAAACCAAATCCATGCACGCAAAGTGGAAAGGTCATATGGTAGTGGTTTGAAACCGGGGGCTGGGGCTAAGCCCCAGCCCGGACGCGCCCCAAAACACAATATATTCAAACTTAAATATATATGATTGTATATAGTGTTAAGAAACACTTTCATGGCGTGCCAGTTGGGCAGCATTTTCCAAAGATTAGAACCATGGGGAAGGTCCAGGGTTTGATCCCAACGGACTCCACAATATTTTGAACTATACCATATACAAAGGTGCCACGTGGTAGCCCACGCCTGGGCCATGTGGCACCAAACCATTTGCTACAATGATGCCACGTGTCGAAATAGGATTCGTCCACATCTGTCAATAAATGATTGCCATGTCATCAACTTCCACCTCAGCGTACGGACATGCCACGTCAGTTGTATGACCTTTGCCACGTCAGTTGTATGGACTGTACAGTCAGCAATTTTTTTTGCCTGTTTGGCGAATCGAACAGATCGTGATATCTCACTCACCCGACGTCCGTTTGAACCCATTCAAATTGTGTTGGGTTTGTGACAATGAGGGCTACACACCCATTTGTTTTGAGGCAATTATGAGAACTTTGATTTTTGAGCAAAATTTTGTTCTGATCACACCTTCCCACTGAAAGGCTTTTGGACCCACAAAAGATTATGATTATCTGCCTGAGCTTCAATACTCTTCTGCTTCCAAGTTCTATCAACTGATTCTACTTGAAAAGTCTTTTTGACAATCACCTGGATACCTTGACATGCCTTGCACTGTAACTAGCTATGTCCCTCAACCACTGTTCTCTGGCTGTTGCTGACCCATTGTTCTCTTTGTTCTTGGAAGACTACTAGCATTCCCATTGAGAATCAAGTCCCTCTTGTGAACTCTTTGGCATCAAAACAATTCGCTCTACAATGGCTGCAAAAAATTTCCTGCGACATCTTGTCACAAACCAAGAAAACCATCAATCTTGAAAACAAATTTATACAAGACTAAAAATGATGCCAACAAAGTCTTTTTTCTCTTCAAGCAAATGGTCGCATCTTGTACTTCATCAAAGCACATGGCGTTTTCCTGCATCTTGGTGTACTCAAAATCAACTTACAAGCCAACAAACTCCATCGACTAAACATAAGTCGAAAAACATGAGCGACACAACATAGTCGTCAAGACAACATCAACACAAGTCGAGACTCATTTGAAACATATCGACCTTCCCAAAATAACAAGTCGAAATTCATGATACACAATCATGTTACAGTCATGAGTCATTCATGATGAACTATCACCAAGTTCATTGTTTACGCACACACAAAAACACATGCATGTGCATGACTCTTCAACTCTCCTTCAAGTACAAACATAAGTACGTAAACCCAAAACATGTGGGTACATAAGAGCTAAAAATGAAAAAGATATATGGCTGTAACAAGTGAGCATCATACCCCTCTTTTACATCCTCCTGGCGAAGTTGTGCAACAAACAAGAATGCCTTGAAGCGAATTTCATTCACATGCAACTTGCATCATACAAGTTGTGATGGTTGGATGCAATGTCCAACATTGGTCAATGAAATGACCCCTCTTCTGGCAATGAGTGAAAATCTTTTTCATCCTCTTTTCAAGTTGTCTTTGCTTGGAAAGTTTCCTAAAAGTGGTCAATCTTTTCCAACATTTTGAAACATGATGGTTATATAAACCAAAATATGTGCATGGACTTTTTCTTCCATTTTTACATGCAAATTTATCATGCTTAACATAATCAAAAGCAACTGAATGATAGGCAGAAAGATACCTTGAACATTCACCTTTATTGCCTCTTTGAGGAGGTGAATTTGAAGAGTTACAAGCTCTCCTTTGAAGACCAACAACAATGTTCTTGTCCTCATCATTGTCACAACTCTTTCATTTCACACATTTGCATTCATCTTGAACACACTCTTTGCATGCTTGAGGGATTGAACTTGCAACAAAATTTCTTGAACATTCACCTTTATAGCCTTCTTGAGGAGGTGAATTTAAAGAGTTACTAGCTCTCTTTTGAGGACCAACAAATCTTTTCTTATCCTCATGGCTGTCACAACTCTCTTTTTTCATACATTTGCATTCATCTTGAACACAAACTTTACATGCTTGAGGGATTGAGCTTGAAACAAAATTAGTTGTTCTTGGAACTTTTTCCCTTGTCTCCTCAACTTTGGAATTTGCTCCATCTCTTTGTTAATATCCAAGACCCCTATACTTGGGCCTCTCCTCAACAACAATAGGCTCAACAATGCCTTATGCATGCTTACCTAACCCTCTACTTTCATATCCCATTTTTAACAATAACTTGGACCCTATTCCTCTTGTGTGATTTTCAAAAACACCAAAGCATTCATCTTGAGAGGAATTGAAGAAAAAACAACATTACATACCCCATGTTCATGCATGTACTTGGTAAGGGTTTCATTTGCCTCATGAAGTTGAGTCTCCATCTCATGCAACTTTTCAAGAAGCTGGTGCTTCTCCTCCTTCATGGCCATCAATTGCTCTTGAAGGACAATGCTCTCTTTTCTTTCTTCCCACAACTCTTGTACCATATCTCTCGTGGTTACAAACTCCTTCAACATCTCTTTGTCAAAGAACTTGGATAATGAAGATGTATGAGAACTATCAATTCTTGAAGCTTCCTCCATCCTTGCAAGATATCAAACTTCAACACAAAACTTGCACAGTAATTCCAACAACTAAATCTCTAGCTATCAATGGCAATCACATGAGCAAAAAAAACTAAGCTCTGATACCACCTGATCTGAAAATAGGGGACTGACTTGTTATGCTATGCAAGCACCCTCTACTTCATTAAAATAAACTTTTCAGGACCTTGCTCAATGCCTTTGTTATGCAAGAGGTTTTATGTGTTAAGTTCATGCTTCTTTTAAATGTTTATGTGTGAGGTATTTAAAAAGATAAATATGTGTTTTAAACAAATACACAATAAACATAACTTGTAGCAAATAAACCAACAAACTCACAACAATAACAAGATGATAAAGGAGTTCACCCCCAACTGGACTACATCTCCTTGAGCCTCCATCAATGGACAAGGCTCTCTGGGATTAGTTTGTCAAAGATTATTTTACAAGCTTCTGCTCAACTCCAATGGATTTACTGACTTTACCATTGGGTTCATAATACATAAAAACCCCAAAAATGACTAATAGAACTCTGAAAACGGATCATGGCTCATCCGGGCATGACCTCTTCTACATGTGGCCTTGAGCTTCCATGAGCTTCCTTGTGGAAAAAAAACACTTGTAAAAGTCCTCAAATGCCTCTGAAACCTATCCCAATGTGTTCAGAGCATAACAATTAGCCAAAAATGACTATTCAATCACAAAAAACAGACTTGGGCTCATCTAAGCATGGCCTCCATCAATGAGGGCTTCAAGCTCCCTAGAGCTCCTGAAACTTCAATGGTGTAAAACCTACAAAATAAGTCTTCAAATGCCTTTGAAAATAGTGCCAATGGATTTAGAACATCCAAAAACCCCTAGCTGGGATTTTTCGGCACCTCATTTGGCCAAAAAATGAAGAAGTTAGGCCTCTTGCCATTTTCCTCCTTCAAACTTGTTGTCTCTGGTTCGCCAAAATGCACCTCTGTGCGTCCAACCTAGCCTTTGTGCTCAAGCTCGTGCTAAAACCTAGAACCACACAAAAATCTACAAAATGCACAAAATTGTTGAACGGTTAATGGAATTAAGCCCCCTAACCGCATAGGCCGTTGGACATATGGTCCATGTGACCGTGCATAAAAGAAAAAGGCCCAATGCCATGGGCGCATGCAAGTGTGACAAGTGGAGAGTGCATTGGTGTTATAACCATTTCAAAAACCAAATCCACATGCACAAAGTGGCAAGGTCATATGGTAGTGGTTTGAAACTTAGCCCCAGACCGGATGCGCCCCAAAACACAATATATTCAAACTTAAATATATATGATTGCATATAGTGTTAAGAAACACTTGCATGGTGCACCGGTTGGGTGGCCTTTGCCAAAGCTTAGAACCATGGGGGAGGTCTGGGGTTCGATCCCCACAGACTCCACAATATTTTGAACTATACCATATACAAAGGTGCCACGTGGCAGCCCACTCCTAGGCCATGTGGCACCAAACCATTTGCTACAATGATGCCAAGTGTCAAAACAGGATTCATCCACATCTGCCAATAAACGATTACCACTTCATCAACTTCCACCTTAGCATATGAACATGCCACATCAGCTGTACGACCTCTGCCACGTCAATTGTACGGACTGTATAGTCAACAATTTTTTTTGCCTGTTTGGCGAATCGAACAGATCGCGATATCTCACTCATCTGACGTTTGTTTAAACTCATTTGAGTTGCGTTGGGTTCATGATGACAAGGGCTACACACCTGTTCGTTTTGAGGCAATTCCAAGAACTTTGATTTTTGAGCAAAAGTTTGACCCCTGGTCCAAATTCTGATCAGAGGGCACATTTAGGAATAACTTCCTCACAAGGATCTTGGAATCCATGGTAAGGACCAATCCCCTTGCTAGGGATGCCGATCGGGGGAAACCTTTTCCATACCCAGTGGAACCCCGGGCAAGGCCCAACGCCTATGCCCGTCGGATCGGTAGGGGGAAACCCCTCTCAAAATCCTTGGAATGAGATGCAAGCTCAACCCTTTACATCTTATTACAGGAATCAACAAATGATGTCTCAACAAGCACCCAATCCATATAATTTTCATGGTCATGGTTATTACCAGAGCCCTTGTCAACAAACTAACTTTTCCTGGCAACCTTGTGCCAGTCAAACCCCAAGCTCCTTTTTCCCCGGCTAGAATCCACAACCCAAACTACCATTTCTGGTAACCCTGCACTTGCCAGATTTGACAAGGCTCTTAAATGACCCCATCTGTCACAATCTGAGTTGGCCTCCCATGCCGACCAAGTTGCCTTCGGACATTCCAAAGTTCGAGGCCAAGCCTAACAAAGAACCTGGTGATCACGTGAATACCTTCCACTTATGGTGCTCGTCCAACTCGTTAAGAGACAATTTCGTTTAGTTGCAATTGTTTCAACGCACTTTCATAGGGAGTGCTGGGAAATGGTACATTGAGCTCGACCACTTAGGATACTCTTCCTTTGGGTAATTGGCAATGGATTTCCTGAACCATTTCCAATTACTTGTGAGATATGACGCAGACACCAAATTGCTGGCCAATTTTGAGCAGACAAAGGCAGACCATATCTCAGATCATATTCACGAATGGAGACACCGGAAGAGTTTGATCAAAGTTCCAGTCCCACCAACATTCTTGCTAGAGTGGTTCCTTAAGTCTTTGGTACCCCAGTTATCTAAAAATGTCGTAGCATCCAAAGTGTTTTCTGAGGAATATGCAATAATGAGAGTGCAACAACTAGAGCTAATTTACTCTCAATCTGGTTTACTCTACAAGATTTTGTCAAAAGCACCGAGGTCAATCCTTGACAAAACCAGGCAAAGGTCTTGTTGACGGACAAAAATGACCATCTGTTAATTGGAAGAACGAGTTCGGTCTGGGGTTGTCCAAATAACCCAAGTCATTTGGTGTAATTCGTTCTGACGGGTTTAATGGCTCTATTAGCCAATCTAAAAGTCTAAAGAAACAAATAAAACGAATGAAATAACTAACTAATTACTAATTACCATATATGTATCTACATACGTATGACGTAACTATTGTAGATATATTTAATTAACAAATTTACTTATCTTATTTATGTACATGATATACACACTACAAGTTTTAATCTAAACTTACAAAACTCAATGTGAAAAAATGACTGCTTTGAAAAAGCAGATAAAGAAAGCATAAAATATATTTTTTCATTTTTTCTTTATCAATATAAACTAATAAGAAAAAATACTATGAAACGAAAATATGTATGGTCAAAAGCCATACCATATATTCGAGTTTCAGTGATGAATACACGACATACAAACATAAATGAGCTAACTTGTTAGTGAGTTAACGATATGCATCCAAACATCTGTACGATTAGAGAACATCCAACCACCTTATCCAAGAGGAAAACCTGTAATGAACCTTAAAAATGTTCTGAATAAATGAAGAACAATGTGTTGGCAGTTGAGTTTTAATAACATAATGAATGATACAAATAGTTTCTATGATCTTATGATTGCAAGCAATTACATTGAGATAAATCTAATTGTAACAATGTTGCATTTAGTCATTCAACTAAAAATTAAAGAGAAATTCTATCATTTGAGCTGAATAAATGATCACTCTATTTAATATCTGAAGCATCAAATATGGATGATATTTTAAAAAGAATTATCCCAAAAACATAACATATTGTGAAGTCTAAAGATATAAAAAAATATCAGTTTATCAGGATAAACAAACTATAAATGAAAACACCATTTACAGGAAGCTAAATCTGAAATGCAAATTTCTGTTCCATTCAAGTTTGTAAATTAATCGTCCACCTTCATCCCCAGGCCAAGATGTCTCCTATTACAAAATACTATGTATTTAAAGAGTTCAGGTAAACTAAGCATCCTATCTTCTAAGATAGGATCAAATCCCAAGATGATTTACTAGTTACAAAAATAGAGGGTGATAAAACCACTCAATATCAAACCGTATCTCCCAAAATCATAAAAGTTTTGTTTCTATTTTAGAAAATGAGCCAAAAAGAAATGGCTAATTAAATAATCCCATAAATACTTCATCTTTTGAGATCACCACAAGATACATGATCTCCTGAAAGAAAACGAAATGAAGAAATTAGACATTTATTCAACTAATATTTTCCAAAATTTTTCATAAGAATTCACTGGCTACAAAATCTGCTGATTCTATAGCTAGTCTTATTTTAAACAATAGAAATCTAATTCAATCCATATTAATTAGAAAAATAACAATAAAAGCACAACTAAGATACAAACGAATCTTACCTTACAACTGAATACTAAATTTGACTCATAAAGTCTCAGAGTTGATCACTTCTTTGACACACTCAACATTTTTTATTAGGAAATTTCCAGTTCTTTTCAAGCGTTTTCCTTGCCTTTGTGCACTAATATTAATTTTGTGGCTTTCATTTGTTAATGAGTCAATCTGATCTGCGAGGGTCTTGATCTTCGCTTGAAGGAAGGGGACATCTGTGTAATATTTTCCTATCCAATGTAAACACACTTCACACCATGGGTCTGGAACAGTTGGTTGAGGAAACACATGATTGTGCGTCAAAATGCTACCACTGTCCACTGTGGGTTTTTGACTAAGTTTGATCCCTGGAAAATCTTCGTTATGTTTTAGGCATGGTGGCTAATTATCTACAAAATCACAAGTCTAACTGAGATCTGGTTTATGGTAATTTGGGTCTTCCTCTGCCAAGAAATTTTCGATCTCGGAATCAGAGCTTTCATGGACCTCAATCGCTTTGATCGATCTCACATGAGCTTTAGATTTATTTCGTAATCTCCTTGAGATTAATCTCCCAGATATTTTGTTATTAAACCCCATGTCTGAATTGTTCTTTGACAATTTGTGTGAGTGCCTATTTATGGTCTTTGCAATGGTGTTAGGGAAAACATATTTCTCATTCTCAGGAGATCTAAAGACCATAGGGTCAACATCCTATTACTCGAACATAGGCTTGTTGAGCGTAGCATTTTCATAGGGTTCTTTGCATAAGAAAATTGGTCTGTCACTAGAAGGAACATGAGGCCTTTCCAGCATAGGCTTATCAACCACAGGAAACTCTACAGGGTTTAATGTAACAAAGTCGTTGCGGGTTAGGAAAGTATCCCAATCATCACCTTGTAGTTTCAAATGATGGAATAACAACAACCTAATTAACCCATGGTGGAATAAACTGGAATTCAAACTCTGCCTTTTTATAATCTTAGCCATTTTATATAAACACCTCAAATAATAAAATGGCATGTTTAATCGAAAACCGATGAAGTGCATTAACAATCTTATGTGGTATAGGAAAAGAAGCCCGTAGAGTCCTTCACAAGTAAAAAATTTCCTTAACACAACCAGTAACCCATGCCATCTACCTTTCAATAGAGAAATTGGCATACTTTGTCACAACACTAGATCTTTTAAGAGGTAACAAACAGACTCCATGGAACCTCCTCCAACTTGGAATTATTAAACCATTTTTGCCTGGTAAGGGGAAGGCCTGTTGCCTCACTCAAAAATTCCTCGGTGATTTCTAATTGAACATCACCCACTTTGGCTCGGCATCCATCGAAAGAGATGGTGAACTCCTGGGATTCTTGCAAGTTGTAACCCTGAAATTTCTTGAGAAACTCAACCCAACCCTGACTCTTTAGGTCTTCACTCGCATCGTCATACAAAAGCAAGGTTTGGGAGCCATTTGGTTCGACACGGATGGCAGGGGCCATAAGGGTTCAGACAAGAAGTCATGAAGGAAGGCATAATTCACTGTGAGTATGAAGGGTTTCAAAAATAGAGGAAACCATAGCAAAAATCAAAGGAATAAAACTCCTCAATACCCTAATGCGACCAAAATGAGAGAATAAGGGGTTTCATACCATGAAAATCAAGCATTTTGTGTAATGAATGCCAAGAGTACATAATGAAACCCAAGACTTTAACTTGGAATGATGGACCTGTCGATTCAAACTGCTTCCTCAAACAGAGTACAAAACATGACCGAGTGTGTTTGAATTTCATCATTGTGTAAAGGGTGGTGTTGATTTTCTAAGGCTAGGAGAAGAGGTGCTTTACAAACCAAAGAATAATGACCATTTGAAATAAAAAATGATTTACTAAAAATTATAAATGAAACAAACCCATAGTCTATTGCCAATCGATTATTGGTGTATCATTTAAGTACTCAAGATATATCTCATAACTCATGAACAACTCAAAACAACTATTTTATTGATATAAGATAAGCTTCAAAGCAAAACAACATTCCTTAAAATATTCGTAAGAACATTTACCCTTCTATAGAAATAAGCCTTAGATACAATTGCAATACGATTATAAGTTTCAATGATTCATTCATGCTTTCAGTCATGAATGAAGCATGGAAACGAAAATAAAATATGAACAATTGAAACACCCTTCTACAACCCAAAATTCACCTTCCAATAACAATATTTATATGACAAAGCGTAGGCAGCTACAAAACTTATTATTTGTCTCTTTAAAGGTGAAAATATTGTGGGGTTGCCAACAGGTCTAGACCACATGCTAATGGCATTATTGGTTCATCAAAAACCAAGCCCAATGATCCATTGTCAAATCAATTGCAACAATTGTCGATACAATAGACAGTGGCCAACCAAACCATTGGTTCGACTGCTCCCCCTACCCAAAAGTCTGATGTACACAGTGTGAAAATGACAAACCCAAAGGCCACCCAACAGCCTTATGGAAATAAGAAACAATGGAAAAAGGGTAAGGGGGATAAGAAACCCATCGATAATGCTGGCAGGGGCAACACTGAAAAGAAGAAGTCAAAGTATCCTTGTAATCTTTGCAAGGAAGACCACCCAACCCATTAGTGCCCTCAGCTTGCAGAGGCCCAGAATTTATTGGCACAATAACACCCTACTATGTTAATGAACCCATTCCCACATGGGAAAAATCTAACTCAAGCCTCCTCGAGCGCGAAAGGGGGAAGTAAAGGACCCCCTCCATCTTTAAGTAATCCTTCATCCACAAACATGTATATGATGAAAGGTGATGCTTATATAACAACTAGAGCACATGATTATGAAAATCCATGCATGCCTAAAGGTGCATTCAAGAAATATTATTACAACCCAAACACAAGGGCTGCCCTGAATTACTCTATGGTGGAGGATTTATCACAAACCCCTTGTGCGATGTTTGCTTTGGAAGTCCTTTAGAGTTTCCCTTCCCAGAGAAAGGCCCTGTTAGCTTCCTTAGGCTCTGTCGAGACTTGTAATTTGGGAATGATCATGCTTGATACCTTTGACTTAAAACCTCATCTTCCTTACCACGTCACTTTTCAGATAGTAGTGGCCTACACCAAGAAAAATTTTACCTGGAATATTTTTCGTAAAGTGGTAGATGAGGGTGCCTCGACATGCATGATGTATTTGGTGTGTTGGAAGGCCATCGGCCAACCCGTTTTGTCTCTGTCACCTACTTTACTTACAACTTTTGATGATCATTCTTTCCGACCACATGGGATCATCCCCTCTTTCCCCGTGCAGTTAGGGGGTAAAACCATGTGTGTCGAAGTTGAACTGGTTGATGCATCCCTTGACTACAATCTTTTGTTAGGCAGGAGTTGGACCTATGTTATGCAAGCAGTGGTCACAACAATATTCCGGGTCTTGTTGTTTCCTCATGAGGGCAAGATTGTGACCATTGATCAGTTATCCTTCTCTCGTCCTGACCCTTCATCGGGAGTCTCCATGGTTTCGATGATTGATAACCCACAACTTGGCATCGTCAATGTAGAGGTTGGTTTGTGCCCATCATTGATGGGTACTTTTGATTACCCGCCTCTGACAAAAAATGCCCATTATATGACGGATGTCCCCGACCAACCTCAGGCATACATTTTTCAAATCTTGTCATTTCGGACGACATACTTTCACGATCTGTGGACCCTTCCTTCCCCATATTCTACAATGGAAGGGATAGAGCACCATGGAATGGGCATGCCTTTGTACACGACATAAGTTGCATACTCAATCATTCAACGAACTTCTCCCGAACCTGATCCGACTCCATCACAAGAGTTAGATATGGTGCTCGAGCCTATTTGGGCTCAAGGTTCCCTTGTTGATACAGATTCTTTAGACTTATTCTTGCCTTTAGACGAAGTGATTATTGAGGCAATGACTAGTCTGGATATACCCTGGGATGATATTCATTATAGATCTTCCTTCCTCCCAGAGTTAAGATGAATTGAAGCAAGAGAATTCACTCTGACCTTGAATGGAGATAACAATTTTCCTATCAATCCTTTGGAAACACACACAGTTTACGATGAAGGAAATATGACAACAATAGCCAAAACAATACCTATTGACATCTCCAAAACCCTTGGCATCGTGGAGAATATCTTCGTCGGAGCGGACTTCTCCCCCAAGGAGATTCAAATCTACACAGATTTATTTAAATAATTCCATGATGTGTTTTCCTAGTCTTATGAGGAAATGCGAGGCATAGACCCAAGAATTGTCGAACATGAAATCATGACTTATCTTGATGTCAAGCCAATCCGACAAAAGCTTTGTACGATCAACCCGAGGAAAGAAACAACTATCAAGGCTGAAGTAGAGAAACTACTTAAAGTTGGTTTCATCTACCCCATCTAATTAACTCAATGGGTGTCAAATATCGTGCCAGTCAATAAAAAACAGGGTATGATTCACGTATGCACAAAATTCCATGATCTGAACAAGGCTTGCCCAAAAGATAATTTCCCCATGCCATTTATTGACCTGATAGTAGATGAATGCGTAGGATGTGAGGTCTTTTCATTCATGGATGGTTTTTTAGGATACAATTAGATACAAATAAAACCCGAAGACCAACACAAAACCGCTTTCATTTGTCCATCGGGTACATCCTGTTATCGTAAGATGCCTTTTGGTTCGAAAAATGCTGGAGCTATGTTTCAGTGGGCCATGTCTTTTGATTTCCACAAACTCAAACAAATAGTCGAGGCTTATCTCGATGATTTAGCATCACGATATTGCAAGAGAACTGATCATCTAGAACACCTCTGACTTATCCTTGAACGGTGTCGCTACTACCGAATCCACTTGAATCCAAACAAGTGTATTTTTTGCATCACATCAGGTCATCTGTTAAGTTTCATCATTTTGACAACATGGATCATGGTCGATCCTCTCAAGGTTGAGGAAATAGTTGAATTGCCTCCCCCGTGCACCATACCTCAGCTTCAGAGTCTGCAGGGAAAAGCAAATTTTCTACGGCGTTTCATCGCAAACTATGCCGATATCACAAAGGATTTTATGCATTTATTGAAGAAGGACATTCCTTTTCATTGGGACTAAGCCACTCAACGTTCTTTCACAACATTGAAAAATTCCCTCATATCAACCCTTCTGCTTCGACCACCCAATTATAATAAAGATTTCCTATTATACTTGGCCACTGTAGAGTCTACCATCGGTATGGTCTTAGTTCAGGAGGATGATTTGATCTTTGAATACATGATTTATTACCTGAGCCGAGGCCTAGTTGGACCGGAACTCAATTATTCCCATATTGAAAAACTTGTGTTGGCAACATTCCATGCTGTTCAATTTTGTCCTTACATTTTGTTTCGCGAGACCACTGTCGTTGCTGTTGTGAACCCATTTCAATACGTATTGACACAAGAAGTAATCGATGGAAATATTAGTATATGAATAGTTATTCTCCAGGAATTCGACTTGGAATTCGTTTCAGTGAAATCCAAAAATTCGATGGTATTCGCGGAACTCATATCAGAACTTTCGATCGAATCAGGTAATGTTATACCCGACGAGTCACCTATCAAAGGAGACATGTTTTTGATCGCATATTCTGACCCCTGGTATGAATATGTGCTTGTTTATCTCCAGACTTTGAAGTGTCCCACCTCTGCTTCTCGTGATGAGTGTTACTGTATATGCCATCAGGATAAGAACTTTCTCATACTCGAGGACACATTGTATCATCAAGGTGTAGATTGCATCCTTTGCTAATGTCTCACTCATGAAGAAGTGGAAATCGTGCTTAACGATTGCCAAACTGGAGCATGTGGCGGTCATTTATCTGGGTTGGAAACAACCCAAAAGATTCTACGAGCCAGTTACTTCTGGATGACATTAATCAAAGATTATGTTGAATTGGTCAAGAAGTGCCACCCGTGTAAGATCTTCTCTCAGAAGATGAGGGCACACCCTGCTCCCATGTTTCGCGTTATTACCGTTGGTCCCTTCACTAAATGAGGGATTGATTACACTACATGAAACCCCCCCTAGCAAGGGGGCACCTCTATATCATCATCGTAATAGTCTACTTCACCAAGTGGGTCAAAGATAAGCCAATGTTCAAAGATGACGGGGAGACAACATCTATCTTTTTGTTCAACCAGATAATCGCACGTTTTGGTGTCCTGCGAGAGATTGTCACTGACCATGGCAGTCACTTTCAGAACAAAATGATGACCGAGTTAACATCAAATATTGGGTTGAGGTAGGAACATTCATCACCTTACTACCCCCAAGCGAATGGTCAGGTGGAAGCTGTAAACAAATCTCTTAAAACCATTCTACAACGAATGATCAATTCGGCCAAGTCAAATTGGCATTTAAAGTTATATTCGAAATTATGGGCTTACCGAATGTCTGTTAAGACTGCGAGCGATTTATCACCTTTTTAGCTCGTTTACGGGATAGAAGCAGTCTTGCCTATAGAATGCCAGATCCCATCGTTAAAGTTGGCAGTACATTTATTGCCAAATACTTCACCACTTGAAGAACGATTACTATACCTCGAACAACTCAATGAACAACGTCGTGATGCGGCCTTGTCTAATGAGGCTTACAAAAAAAAGTCAAGTGTCAGTATGATCGGTTCGTTCATCCTCGAATTTTCTCTGAAGGAGACCTTGTCCTGGTCTATGACCAAGATAAGGACCCCCTGGGGGCAGGCAAGTTCAAACCCATGTGGTTCAGAAATTTCATCATGAAAGAAGTACTACAGAAGGGCCTTATCGTCTGGTGGAATTTGAGGGAAATATTTTGGCGGAGCCTAGAAATGGACTCTACCTAAAGAAGTATTACTCATAGGTGGGTCGTCTTGGGTGAATTTTTGTATTATATGTATAGTCTTTGTACTATTACTTTTTTGTTTTTTTGGTTTTATGGACGTGTCATTTTTTATGTCATCTTCTTCATTATGGAAGATATCAAGTGAATCATAGGTTTTCATTGGATTCACGGACGATGCTAGCCAACACACTTGGAGGCTTGCCTCCGTAGCTTGGGTGATTTTCACACCTCAGGGCCAATTTCTATCTTCGGGAGGTATGTGTTTAGGTGACACCACAAACAATGTCACTAAATACAACTCAGTTATTGAGTTACTTTGTAACACTTTGTCACTTGGTATGTCTCACCTCCGGATATATTTAGATGCTCAGCTGGTTGTGTCTCAGTTAAATGGAGTATATCATGTTCATGATCCTACTCTACACCGATGATTCCTTAGGGTACCTCTCTTAGAATGAAGCTTTGTGTTGGTTGTGGAGCCTGATTATCTTCTTGATTTAGAGGTCTTTTACTTTCAAGCGTGTTTATACCCCATGAAGTATTTACACCCCAGAAGTATGTACACTCTTCCACGCGGGGGAGTGCAGAGGGGGAGTACCCCCTCTGCGGGGTCTAGGGGGCCTATCCCACCGGTTGGGGGGTCTAGGGGCAAGCGTGCCCCCAGCAGGGATTCGGGGGAAGTGTCCCCCAATGGGGGTTCAGGGGCGAAGCCCCTGGAGAAAAAATTGCCTTGTAAAAGTATATTGTAATTTCATTGTAAATCTGGATCGTTCATTATAAGGTCACAGATCTAACGGTAGAGATTATGTTAGGTTTTTTTTTTTCCTAGAAGGCAACCCTCTTTTATGAGGGAAATGTATTGCGACTATGGATGATGGTGAATATTGTATTCTGAGAGAGGGGACTGTGAGAGAAAGAAGAGGAAGTTACAACGGGTTTTGTTGTAGGTTGTATCTCTTCATTTGCTAGATAATAATAAAGGAAGGACCTGGAAATTTCTTTGGTGGACGTAGCCCACATTGGGTGAACCACATAAATCTGTGTCTCTCTTGTATTGTGTGTCTTCTTTGTTTTTTTTCTGCATTTGTTTTATTTTATTGCTTTGCGGTCCTATTTTTATAACAACTGGTATCAGAGCGTAAGGTAACTCGCAGGAAAAGAGGGTTCCTGGTTTGAGTGGGAGCAATGTCGGAAGATGGAAAGTTTAGGGTCGAGAAATTTAACAGCCAAAACTACCAGTTATGGAAGATGCAGATGGAAGACTATTTATATCAGAAGGATCTATTCCTACCATTGAGTGGAGTAGCAAAGAAGCCGACGACCATGAAGGATGAAGAATGGGAGATTATTGAAAGAAAGGCTCTAGGAACGATACGGTTGAGCCTGGCAGCGTCGGTGGCTTTCAATATTTCGAAAGAAAAGACAATGAAGGGTTTGATGGATGCATTGGCCAAATTGTATGAAAAACCCTCGACGTCGAATAAGGTATTTCTAACGAAGAGATTATTTCATATGAAGATGTCAGAAGGTGGGTCTGTTGCAGATCATTTAAATGAATTTAATACGGTTACTAATCAACTAAGTTCTGTAAAAGTGGACTTTGATGATGAGGATAGGGCTCTTCTAATCTTGTTCTCATTGCCAGAAAGATGG
>ML794429.1:0-85826 GCA_009831015.1 Picea engelmannii | reverse complement strand
TTTTTCTAACACTTTGATTATATTACATATTTTCATGTTCCTAGGAGATTAAATCAAGTTACAGATACTCTAGCTAATCAAATATTAGATTGGCATCTTGCACACATGTAAGAAAGACACACACATGAACATGTAAATACATTTGTAAAGTAGATGTAATCCATAAGACATAAAAAGACATAAAAATCCATATATAATATCAAAACTATCAGAGTACATGGGTGGGCGCAAGCGCCTCAAAAATATGTCCAGTAGAAAGTCACAAGGCTTATGCCCTAAAAAATATACAAGTAGTTCCCTTAGCACATAAGTTGTCCAACCTAACTAAGGACGAGGCCTATTGGCCCTATTATAATGATCAATGGCATTTTCCAAAAGCCGAAAAAGATGGACCCACTTCCGTGGTACCCCCACTACATGAGGCTGCATGGATGGTGGCATATCCTCGATCTCTACCATGGGGACTATGAGAGTAAGCGAGGTAAAGTTCCACTCTACCCATCTCAAAACTCTCTCAGCCTCACCGGTTGGAGGTCCCCCTTCTGCTATTGGTCCGTCAGCTGCAGTTGGTCCTGCCTCTGGTCGAGGACATCGCCTGTTCCTCGTGAAGACTGCTGGATGCATTGGCCCCACATTTTCACATAACACATACTTAATTGTCAGATACTCTGGTATATACAAAAACTGATATATATAGAAACAACATAAAAATTAAATAAATTTGAAAAAGAAAGAAAGAAAAAAAGAAAACTTACCCATCTCTCCTCACTACTCTTCAGGAGGCACTGGAATCTCAAGATCTCTTCAGAACTCGATCTAGGCATAGGGGTAGTCCTCTATAACTGGAATTTGTCACACCCACTAAGAAAAAAACTTGCCATCAAAGGCCTCAATGGTCCATCATCCCCCCTGTCCCGGCAACTTCACCACCCGTTTTCATAGTGCAGGGTGAGAGGCCTCGTGCCCTCGTATCGTCTCTCTAGGAATAAGACCTGGTATTCTCTCAAAGAAGAAATCACAAAGGATTGTCCCAAATCCAAAGTTCCTGTGCCTCCGCATACAACACTCCATCAACTGACTCTTCATGCGGTCTAGAAATGTGGTACTCCAGTCAAAGATTTGTGCATTTAAGCACTGAATCACACAATTCATGTGCGCCCCAGAGACCTGATGTAGAGCCACAGATCCAATGATCTTCCCAATAAGAAAAACTATCACTTTCAATGATAGGTCATGGATCTTTCTTATTAGCACCTACGTGCCCATCTTGTCGGTATCGAAATCATAGTGAAGTCTGATCAACTCCGCTATGTTAAGAGGCCCAGAAGGAAAAGTGCAAAAATTGACTGGTTCCCCTCTCCTTGAGAGGCCAGTCAAAAACTATATGTCCTTGGTCGTTGGAGTCAATGATTGACCCTCAAGCATGAAGGCCTCTACATCAGGGTTCCAATAGTCAACCAAAGCGTTCAGTAGCCTAAGTTGTGCTCGCATGAAAGGACAATGGAAAAACTTTATCAAACCACATTGCATTAACGCAACAAGAGCATTAGGGTCCTCATCGGCCAAAATATCAATGTCCTCATGCTCCCTTTCTCTCCAGTGAACATACATCATGCAGTTTACAAGTTTAGGAGAGATTAGCCCTTGCATTTTATTTTATTTTTTCCACATCTTAGAGGGTATACATGGGCTGTAATGCACACAGTCACGGGTGCACTCATGCATTTTTTATTTTGCACATGTGCAGATGAGGGCTATATTAGGATAGCCTGTGTATACGTAGGGCCGACCATTTTAAGGTCATCGCCCCCTCAAAAAACAAAATAAAATGCATAAAGGAAGAATGGAAATGCAAGGGGGGTTAATGTGTACTTACTTGGTCCAATCAGAAGCTTGTTCCGTCCATCGAAGCTCCCAGAATCAATTCTTTTAACAAAGGGGTATTTTTGGCTTTTAGTCAATTTCTCAATTTGCAATAGTGATAATGAGCTGCAAGCTTCTATTTATAGACCTTTTTGGCCACTTTTTGTGAATTTTTGGACCTTTTTGTCATTTTTTCTAAATTGAAAATCATTTAGTATGGTTCAGGAGTTTTATACGGATTGTTACGATAATTGTTACTTTGGGTATTGGGAAACTTTTTGAAGATTTGGGCATTTTTTAAAGGTCCTTTGGTAAAAAGTCATTTTTTCCGAATTGTTGCATTTAAGTTAGGATTCCACCTCTACTTTCTGCATCTCATTATCGTTATCACTATGCCATAGGATCGATCCCACCGATTTGCAACACAGAACCATCATTGCTTCTTTATAAGTGTCGTATTTTAGTGGTAGAGCCTACCTTAACATGGATGCCCTAGGTAGATCCTGGTTGCATTTCGGTGTCCATGCCGTCACTAATGACTATAGGCTTGGGAGTCCTTATTAGTTTATCCTGATTACGAGTTTGAGCCTCATTTTGCATGACACATTATTACTCTTGACCTCACCCTCAGGACTCCCAGAACATAACGAGTCTTATTTTAAGCCCTTTTCAGACCCTCTAAAAATGAAAAGATTGCCGAGTGATCTTGTTGACCTTCACGCTCGCTAAACTGAAATTTTAAGTCACGTCTGTTCGGTTGTAGTTTACTCCTTTTTCGGTCCAGATGGTCAACTATACAAACAAAGGTATACTCTAGGAGCTTCAGTTCCCTAGAAGGGTATTCTTAGGTGTGATTTTAACCCTTTTTCGGGCCTGGGGGACTAAATTTACGAAAAAGGAACCCCCACGGAGTTCATAGTTAATCTCTTTTTAGACTCCCTAAAATTTAAAAGATCACCGAGTGACCTTATTATTTCACACTCATTAAATTGGTCCAGAAGAACATTCTCGAAAGAGTGCATAGTTAAGTTTTTTTCAGACTCCTTAAAAATGAAAAAATTGCCCAGTGATCTTGTCTTTATCACACTCATTAAAATGGTTTTGAATAGATGTATGATTAGTGCTAGTTTACCCCTTTATCGAACTAACTAGACTATCTTCAAATAAGGTACCTCAATGGTGTCTCCTTTTATGCTTTGTTAGACTCTCTAAATATGAAAAATCGTCGAGCTTACCTTCTTTGGGCTCGTTAAAATTACATCGAAGGACGTTACCATTGTGTGTCTTATTAATCACATTTGCATACCTGCGTCTTTGGCCTAATTCCAGCTCCATTTTGCTCTCAGCTGAACCATCTAAAGCATGTCTTATACGCAAGCCCTGTAGCACTTTGCCTCTGCATCTTGACACCTTTGGCCCATGGAGGATTTTTCCTGAGTGTCATTTTCCTGCATATGTCCCTTTGCCCTGAGCATCCATGTGTTCCGACCACTTGGAACTAGTATGTTTGTGACACTCGATCCTCCTTTGTAATGTAGCATTCTTTTATTCATTTTCAAGCTTTCCAAAATTATTGAAAAAGACAAAAAAATCAAATATACCCCAAAAAGAGGAAGGGAAAAGTATTTTCTTTTTATTGGCATAACAATGAGTCTCCCTTGGACAAATCACATCCGTTTGTTTGTTCGTCAAGCCCTGGGATTTAATATGACCTTAGGAATCTATTCTCGCTACATAGAGTTGTGTCCTCCTCTGTTTGGTTATTCTTCCAAACATATGGAGAGTTTGCAGTGCCTCCCGCATCATGAACTTATGTCAAAATATCATGCTGCCCGAGTCTCATCTTTTTCCATGCTATTGTCCAAGGGAAGTTATTACCATGCTTGAGTCAACCCCCTCTGCAGATTGTCTCTTAACCCCATGCCCAAAATCCCAATCAAGTCTTTGTTTGAAATCCATGAAGCCCTCAACCTGATCATCAAAATCCTCTTGTCCATTCCTGACAAGCCATCGAAGACCTTTGGGTAGTGAAGTCATACACTCATATTACACTCCTACCTAAGTTGTGAATATTTTGAAGCTGTTGCTCGAGCTTTGAAGGCCTCATCTCTAGCCATTAGGCCTCATTCGCTTCTTGAAGATGGATACTATACATGTATATCTTTTTGATTTCAATATGTAGATCTGTTGTGTATTTCTCATGGATACACGTTATATAGTTATATGACATGGATCTGCAATGTATTTGATTGGTAGCCATGATTTTATTTCATTCCAAGCATGGGTATGCCCGACTCGGTGAGACAATTGTTATTTTGTAGATGAATTCTGGTTCCTGGGCTCACTTGTTTAGTACGTTGGGGAAGATTGATAATGTATTTCTGCCATCAGATGCTCTTCTGACCTCACACATTAGGGGGCATCTGTTATAACCCTAACATGCACTAGACATGCTTACCTGGCATCAGGCCATTTCATTTAACTTCTTTGCCAAGACACTACTGAACAACTTCTTAAAAAGCACTCTTTTTGTAGGAATATGCGCCTTGCTCCACTATTGTAGGAGTGTGTACACTGGCTGACCCACTACAGCCTGCGTATACCTAAAAAAGCACGGAAAATGGAAAGTTGTAGATGGAATACACAGTTTTGGGTAATTTAACTAAACTAACTGACCATCCATAGTCGGTCACTCGACCAAATACCTAGCCCTTTATAGCCTATAAAAGAAGGGGTAGGGGTCTCATTTGGATGGATGGAAATAATAGCAAAGAAACTATACTCGATTTAGTATTCCCCTTGCCCCAACCTTTTGAAACCATTGTGTGAAGGAAGCATATACAAAAGCAGTTGGAGCACAGTTGAAGAGGAGCCCAGAACCAGACTTGAGGAGAAGTGGTCTATCTCACCATTGTAAGGTCACTTTTGTAGGATTAATAAAAGAAGTACTTTTCCCGTCCCGTCATATGAGATTGACAATATTTAAATTTGATCATATTTTGATAGAATCTCTAACCCATTTGTTTATAGGTTATATGCATGTGGAGTTCATTGTTTGTCTTTTATGAATGCTGGTCAGCATTGGGAGGAGAGTTGCAGTCAAGGAGAAACCAAGCGTTAAAGGGATCAACATCAAACATAGAAAATAAGGTATAGTAACTGGATCTCTTTAGCCTTGTATTTTCATATGAGTAATGGGAGTTATGCTTGGGATGTTGGTAAAAATTAGGAGACTTTAGGTCATTTCTACATGCATGATAAAACCCTTAATGATAGTCTGTAGGAGGTATTTCCCACCCACAACACTGATATGGTCATCCTTGTACATTGTCGTGTGGAGATTTCATACATCCTGTTCTGCCAATTTTCTAATATCTCTTCTGAATTTGATGAACATGCGCTATCACTTCACCAGCTGAGATTTCTGTTTGCTGTAGGATTAATGTAATCCTATTGTCTTGTTGTCAGCTTGTAAATGTTCTCTAGTTCATATGCATGTTATTCTTCCATGATAGGTTTTGTCTATATGAGACCTTCATCTGGGTCCATAGGTGAGATGAATTTAAGGCCATTACCCTCAAATGTCATTCTTCTCTTTTTTAGGTCAACAACAGTCAAATTGTTGAAATCCCAATCAATTCCTAACAACGCAGGATAAGGACAACTATCATCAACTATATCAATCACTTCTAGGTATGCAAACATTCTTATCCCATCAATGTCTACAGAGACATGCTCTAGTATTCCAAAGGGGCTCACCACCTACTGATTGGCCATCCTGAGCCTGATAGGAGAGTAAATCAGTCTAGGTTTTCCTATCAGTGCCCCCATCTTCTTTTTCATCACATCGACTTCTGATCCCAAGTCGAGGACCACATAGTCCACATCATAGTCTCCAATCTGAGAACTAAGGTGTAATTCCTTGTTTGTCCTTCTCTTTCTAGATACCTGATGCACTGCTTTATTTAGTAGAGGATATACCCTTCCTATCTCATACTGTCTCATCAAGTATTGGATCTCTTGTATATCTCTTTTGTCCTTAATCAAATTAATGCAAGTACATAAAAATTCCATAAGCTTTCTTACCTCTTTTCCTTACCTAACATAATGATCAAATGCCAATGGCATTCCACATTCCCTTACTTCTTTTTGTGCCTTAGACGAAGAATCCCATCTTTCTACAAATTCTTTCCTTGCTTCCTCAAAAGTAAGCCTCTCTCTCCTTGGATCAAACAACTATGTCTTCTCTGTAGATTTTCTGATTCCCGATCCTTATGCATTCTTCCCTAGAGTCACTCTGTCTTCTCCTGTAACAACACCTCCTATAGTAATAACAATGAATCTGGGATCTTCACCACGCGGTTCTGCTGATATTAACTGTACTTGTTAGTTTCCTCCTTTTCTCTCCTGTAGTTTGGCCAACAATACTGGACAATATTTGATGACATGATAAAATGAGTTACAATATTTTCAAGTGGTACAAGGGTTCTAACAATCACTTGCCAAGTGTCTTGGATGTGCGCAATTATAACAAATGATCTATCCTCTACCTCGACCCATACCTCATCCTCATCCTCTTCCTTTGAATCCACCATGAGGGTTGAATTTTCCTCTTCCTGGGGAGTTGAACTACACAATGTTTTCTTCTTGCTGTGTTTTTCCTTGAATTCTATATGTGTCCCTCGATATTTCATGTAAGATATCATAAGCCCTACAATCCTTATCATCATGTCCCATAGACTTGAAAAATGTGTAGTAAAGATTGGTAGGTGTATGGACATAATTTTGTATATAATATCATTCACCAAGGCGATGTCTCGTTCTACATACCTCACACCAGGGTACAATAGCCTGCTTCAAAGGACTAGGCTCTCTAGAGGCCAAGTATTCATGAAATGGGGGATAGTGCTCCTTGTCATAGACCTCTGATTTACATCTGATACACCAGATATATTCTCTTTTCAATTTTCCTTTGTCTTTCTTCATATTTTCGACCTATAAATATAAGCTGGTTAAATTATTTAAGATCTAACTCATACCTAGGATAGATTTTCTTGCAGGGGTTGCTTCTAGTTTCATAACAATCTAAAATGCTTCAGCCTATGAAGTGACCTTCTGTTGCATCAGAGGGACTCTGATATGTGGCAAGAGAGAAACAATGAACCATTCTTTATTCTATTCATCTGGAATCTAAAAAATCAACCGACCTGTCAGAGTCTTAAACCTCTGATCAAACTCCCAAATAGGTTCAGTGACCTTCTACTTGATTTCTTTCAGCTCTGTGATGCATTGTGACTCCGACTTAGATTTCTTGAATTATGCACTCAATGCAGTCTTGATATAATTCAACGATTTAGGTTGTCTAGGTCCTGAAACAAAATTCATATACCATTTCAGAGCATGATCCCTTAAGGTGGTACTAAACTAGGTTCTCTTAATAGCTTTGTTGGTGACTTTCTTGATACTCCATACAACTTCGCATAATAACCAGTGTTGACCAGGATCTTCAGATCCATCTCCTCTAAATATCGGTAACCTCATTTCATATGCCATAGATATTCCTTGGCTTCTTGACTGAGTATGTACTAAAATTCTTGTAACAATACTCTGATTTATTTGACTACTCTGATTACTCTGGTTACTTAATGCTTCTAAAACATTAGGAGGAGTGGTATTACTTACTTAAATAGTAGGCACAATGCCTAAAGTTTCTAGTTTTCCTTGGTGAAGTTCTTCGGTTAGTACTTCCTTTGTTCTTATGAATTCCGAATGTTCTCCGTATGTTAGATCTGCTTCTTCTCCACTGTATAATCCCTCATCTCCATATTTTTTCTTAAATAGGTTCGCAAGAGGAACCTCTCTAAATGGTCTCCCACTACACGTGTGTCTAGCCTCTGTGTCACTTTCGCTGTCTGAATTCTTGAACATTAGCTTCACTGTATCTTTAGGATATTATTCTCATGCAATAACATCTTAATCCTCAGCTTTAAAAAGTGTAGGAACTTTCCTCTAGGTCCTTTAAAGAAATACCTCTCTACTTGGCTATATGATTTGACTCTATCAATGGAAAAATCAGTAATGTACCCTCCGATAGTGATATCAAAACAGAAATCCATGACCTTAGAAACAACGTTATCAACTCTCTTGACCTTCTTGACCAACCCTACTGTCCAAACCACATGTGGTCTAGATCTGATCTCAAATTAGGTATCTGCTAATCTGCCTAACCACTTGTATAACTCTTTATGAATTCCCCTAAAGAAAATCTTGTGTATGTCGGTGAAGATGTATCTTCCCCTAAAGAAAATCTTGTGTATATCGGTGAAGATGTATGTCAGTGAAGATGTATTTTCCTTCTTTTGTACTAATGCTAGTATTATTATTTTGGGCTTCAACGAAGTCCGTCTCTTATTATTCTATCCACTTCTGAATTTATGTCTTCAATGGGAACCACCTTGACATTCCCTCAAAATGATCACAGTCTCAGAAACAATTTTTTTTTTTGGCACAGGGGTAGACCCAGGGTTCAACTCTATCAGTGCACCAAAAATACCTAACTATCGGCAAAACCTACGAAGCATATGCAGTCTCACCCGAAGTAGAAATAGGGGGTTGTAGGAAACAAGTGTCTACAACCGGAGGAAATGAAAAGTGGATACAGGAAAACAACACACAACAGTATAATTACTCTTTATCTCACTTAAGCCTAATTCGCAAGTTATATCTCAGATCTTACACAATAATGCAATAACAGTATAACAGATGGCAAATAACACAACATCAATCACACATAACAATAAGATATACATGGTTCACCCTCTCCTTAGGGCCACATCCATAGAACTGTGTTTCTTGATATATTTTATGAAAACATACAGTTCTATATCCACTCTTAGCTTGTAGATATCTCTCTCTCTTCTCTCATCCCTCTCTGCGCACCGAGTTGCAGGGTTGATCTTTGCACCCAACTGAAGATTTTACAATACAGTCTCAACACTATTCTCCAAAATCGATTCTCAGCAATGAACAAAAACAACCATAAGATCAACAACCAAACTAGAATGAACCCTTCTAGGTCTTCTAGACCTTTATTTATACATTACATGGCACAATTCTAGGTGTCAAAACCCTAGATCCAAAGCCCTAGTTGTCAAAACCCAAGGTCAACTTGACCCGTTCTTTAAGGGCTTCACCAACCTGTCTTTCCTTCTTTTCCACGAGGTGATCCAAAGCACTTGTTGATGTCTTATTCCACTTGCTAAGTTTTCCACGATCCATATTTCTTGTTGCTTTGTCTTCCTTGATATTCTCTTCCAACGACTAGATTTTCCTTCTTTTTTTCCTTCTTTTCTACTTCTTTTCCCACTTCGACCCTTCCTTGGTTTATTTGTCTTCCACGCAGTTCATACTTCTCCTTTATTCCTTAATCTTTTCTTCTTCTCATATCCAAGGGCCAACATAGCGCTTCTTATTTGTGACATTTCCTCAATAGTTTTCAATCCATAAGCTTTTTGGTGAACCTTGTCACATTATAATTGATATCTTTGATTACAGTGCCTCTATTTCCCCGACTGGTGCCAAACTATGCTTTCACCAGTTTTGCAATTTCTTTCTCATGCACCTTGTTATCCAAGTATTCCTCTGGTTGCTCGCCGACTGTCAGTAGTCATGTGATATTGGAAATCAATGTCACATTTATATGTACCATCTTATCCATCCACATGATGCCTCCATGTATGTGGGAGACTAGTCATTTGACACAGAGCCCGACATTCTTACCATGCCCGAAATGTGGTATATCCAATAGGTTCATAATTCCCAAGTTATATAGACCAATTATCCACTACATGGGCTCCATTATAGGTTTACCTAGGGGTCTAATTTCTCCTATGTTTATTAGATAACTCTCCTCGACCAAATCTTGGAATTTGGCCGCATAACTCACATCATGGTCTGTGTACCTAAGCTTAGGTACCTTCCCCAACATATCATCCATAGTAATCACTGCATCTAAAAGATAGGGGAGTTTAATATCCATGGTGTCCTACACCTATATTCTCTATCCCATAGTAGATGGGCCTGCATCTTCGGCGTCTGTGTCCTCTTCTTCCCTTTCAGACTTCGATCGGTTGGTGATGTCCTCAACCAACACTTCCTCACCTTCATGGGTCTGTCGTAGTCCCATTGTTTCGTTAGGATTTGTAGCGGTCTAAGGGTTAGGGTTTGAAATATCATTCTGAGCACTGGAGCTCTGCCCTATTTCTCCTTGTTGTGTTGTTGATTTTTCCTCTTCAACCTATTTCAGGAAGATTGAATCCATGTCTGAGGTGGTGACATCTTCAAGCTCGACCATGTTTTTGGGTTGTCTCATTCTTTCCTTGTTCCTCTATTCCTGCCGAGTATCCCGAATGTACTGGCCTGGCACGTCGAAATTTGGTGGGGTTAGCCTATCTCGAATTCACACACTTTCCTTTTTTTGTGTCAAATGCTAGGTAGGGAACGTACTTTGTTTCTCACTTTGTGCTCAAGAATCGTTAAGTGTGGAATAAATGCGTAATTTATACCCTTTTATAGACCTGGTCATGTCAGTTTCTCATTTTTTTCATGCATTTGTGTCGACTTTAATTTTTCATGCGCGTTGTCTCCTGATATTGTTGCAATAATTGTGGTATAGTCAACTTCTTGTGGTATAGTCAACTTCTGTGTCTTTTTGCGTTTTTCTTCCTTTTTCTATTTTTGTATTCCTTTTTTCTCCTTTTTATTTATTTTTATCATTTTTTTTCCCTAACTTCTACTATAGTACACTATATATATGCCTTTCTCAGTGCATTGTACGTTTTAAGGGTTAGGAGGTCGACTGTCCCTATACAGTTTCATTCGACTTTCGTTGATCATTCCTTTGAGTTTTGTTCCTCCTAATTTTTTTAGTTTCGTAGATCCCCCATCTATGACAGTCTTTACTTCATATGCCCCTAGCCAATGCATTCTGAACTTACCAGGATGTTGAAAAAATTTACTGTCATAGAGAAAAACTAATTCACCCTCCTTAAAACTCTTGTTCTTAATATGTTTGTCATGTCAGGTTTTGTCTCTTGATTTCTATACTTCCTAGTGGAATCCTTCCAGAATCTTATCTTCTTCCATTTCCATTAGTTGATTTAACCTTTCCTGTACTGTGCCTCTTTCTCTCATGTTGGTAATTTATGCTACATGCAGATTGGGTACCATTAATTCTAATGGTACTACTGCTTTCTTCCCATATACCAATCTGAATGGTGTCTTTCATGTCAGCCTTTTACATGTGGTCTTATATGCACATATTATTGATGGTATCTTCAAGTCCCAATCATCTCTATTGACATTGAAGATATTTGTAAGAGCATTTTTCAAGATCTTATTGAAGCATTCTACTGTTCCATTTTCCTCAGGATGGTATGGTGTACTCTTATGGTGATATAATTCAAACTCCTCAGTCATATACTTGATGGAATTTTTGATAAAGTGAGTTCCTTGGTCACTCATCAAAATCCTTGGACATCCAAATATGGTGATCAATTTCTCAAACAAGAAGTGTGGTGTTGTCTCTTCGCTATAGTATTTGACTGGGGCTACTTCTTCCCATCTTGTTAAATATTCAGTCGCAGTAATGATATATCTAAATCCTTACCTTTGTTTTGGTGGATTTATTGGTCCAACAAAGTATATTTCCCATTTGTCAAATACCTACAAAGTCACTTATGGTTTTAGGGGCATCTCATCTCTTCTCTTGGGTTTTCCAACCCTCTGACATACATCAAATTTCTAGAAATATTCCTTGGCATATTTATGAACTGTTTTCCACCATAATCATGAATGCAATACCTTTTGCATGGTATATTTTCCTACATAGTGTCCTCCATATATACATTCATGAGATTCTACCAAAATTTCAGGCCTTTCGTGTTCTAATACACAACATTTCAAAATATTATGCCCATCTTGTATAAGTGTCCTGCAATCAATTGATAGTTTGCATCTCTGAATACCATATTTTTCTTCTACACAGTGCTAAAATCGTGTGGCGCAATCCCTGTACTTAAGTGTTCAATAATATTAGCAAAGTATTCATCAACTACATGTAATGAAAATAGTTGTGCATCAAGGAAGTTGTCTTCCAAGTTGGTAGGTTCTTCTCCATTAATTACCCTTGATAGGTGATCAGGTCCTGTATTCAACTTCCCTGGTTTGACTATCACTTCGAAATCAAATTCCTAAAATAACAATAGCCATCTACAGATCCTTCCCCACAACACTGGCTTGTTGACTAGATATTTGAGGGAAAAATGGTCTGTGAACATTTTAAAGTGTTTCCCCAGTAAGTAGTGACTAAAATTTTGAAGTGCATATACCATGACTAGGCCTTCTCTTTCTGTGGTGTTGTAATTACTCTCTGATTCTGATAGTTTTCTGCTTGCAAATGTTATAGGATGGTGTAAGTCCTCTGCTCCTGGTTGTGCCAAACTTTCTCCATGCACATGAAATGTATTTTCCCAATCTGTGAATACTAGGATAGGTGTTGTGGCCATATTTTATTTTAAGGTGTCCAACCCTTGTTGACAGTCTTCATTCCACTGAAATATGATATCCTTCTTTAAAAAATTTTCGATTGGCCCAGTAATCTTCACATACCCCTTTATAAATTTCCTATAATATCCTATATGTCCCAGTGTTTCTCTCAACTGATGCACTGACTTTTGTGGTGGCAAGTTTACAATGACTACAATCTTAGCGGGATCCACTAATAAACCTTGTTTACACACTATTTGTCCCAACAATATTCCAAAAGGTGTCCCAAAAATGAATTTCTTGATATTCAATGATATATGACATTGCCTCCATCTGTCCAACATTATTCTTAACACTTCTACATGATATTTTAACAAACTATATATAGTACAATCATCTAGATATACTTCTAGAAACTAAAAGAAGTTATGACTACTCTTGAAAATATGGCTGGTGCATTCTTCATCCCAAATGGCATGAATGTATATTGGTAGGATCCCCATTATGTAGAAAAAGTAGTCTTATACATGTCCTCTGGAGCTATTTTAATCTTGTGGTAACCTGAGAATCTATCTGTAAATGAATATGGTTCTTGGCCTCCCACATTCTTTAAGACCTCATTTGTAAAAGGGGAAGGAAAAGGGTCATGTAAGCAAGAATCATTAAGTTTGATCATATCTACAGAAATCCTTATCCCCCCTTGTTTATTTTCTTGGACTACCATAGGACTTATCCATTTAGATTCCTCTATTGGTTCTATGATACCAACTTCCAACATTATGTCAATTTATGCTTTGACTTTCTTCTTATATATTCGATTTAGTCTGTAAGGTCTCTACCCGACAAGTTTTTCTTCGGGTTTGAGAGGTATTTTCATCTCTCCTAGATATCATGCTATACCTTTCATCTCTGTAAAGGTTGTTGGGAACATGTCACTGTATTTGCACAGTAACTCTGTTATTCTTTCTACTATTTGTTCATTCTAATAATCTCCAATACTTTCCATTTTAGGATTGTTAGTTGTCCCAATATTGACTTTCTTCACTTTGATTGGCGCAACAAATAATTTTGACTCCAGATATGGACCTTCCACCTCTCTTTCTCCTTCAATTTATCTAATTTGAATATTGTGGGGATCATCTTCATCTGGTGCTTCCTCTTCCACATGATAGCATGAGAGTAACTCTTTAACTGTCTGTCTATTCTGTTGTTGATATTATGTCATGATTTCAACTTCTGGTTCATCAATAAATATCATTCCTTGTATCAGTTTCAATGTCGAATCCATGTTGGGGTTCTCATGTTCAAATGAGAAGGTTACTATGAAACTCTATTGTAATCCTATCGACTCTGTAGTACCTTTGCGCATCTCCTAGTCTATACACTAGTTCCCTGGAATTCCTTCCAATGTATTGATAAAGTGATGAGGCCAGTCCTCTAGTGGTGTCATCCTCCATTGTTCCTTGCACTTTTCCAATTGTTCTACTGGTGGTCCTTTTCCATCGTACCTCTTTGTTTTATTGCTCCCCTGTTGTGCACCAAATCTAATGCACAATAATCATTTACATTGATACCAGTCCTGAATTGTTTCCTTGTGCGCACCCCACCATCTTGCAGGTGTTTCCTTGAGTGAAATATCTAGGGCTAAGAGCCTATGATTTTGTAATACTTCCTCTTCATACTTTTTTAGAAATTTCTCTAAGTCATTTACCCCATGAAAACTGGGAGGTTCTCTTATCTATGTACCAACCCATCTTACTGCACATTCTATTCTTGCACACCTTCTTGGAAAACTTCATGTAATCATTGTTGCCAATTATCCAAACTTGTTTTTGAGTTGGAAGCACGATGTAATGCTTCTCGAGCTAAGTACCCCATTTGTAGTTGGGTTAACATAATCCTCTTCGCCTGTGGTGGTTTTGTACATCTGGTTTATTTTTTCCAGATCCAAACAAGTAGGTTCTATAAACTTTTCTCCTTATGAAGGATCTAATGGTGCAATGACTCTATATTCACCTAATTCAAATGTCATTTTCCTTGTTTTTAGGTTTATTATGGCCTGGTTACCAAATTCCAAATCCAATCCAAGCAATGTTTGGTAAGGTGTTGTATCATCTACTATCTCTATTACTTCAAAATCTGCCATAGTGTGCACTCCATCCAAATCTACTGTCACACCTTTAAGCCTTCCAATTGGTAAAACTCTATGTTGATTTTCTAGTTTCAACTATATAGGTGAGTAGCATAATGTGGGTTCTCCCATACACTTCCATGTATTCTTAGGTAAGACATTTACTTCAGAGCCTAAGTCCAGTATAATATCGCCCATGTTGAAGTCCCCAATGTTAGCATTTAGTCTGAATTCCCTGCTTGTACTTATTATTATATGGAGATGATTGACTATTTTGTGCTCTAATTTCCATTCTACCTCTATGTTACATCTTTCTAGAATATTTTGTAAGATCTTGATAGATGATGGATCCTTTAATAACTTAAAATAAGATTGCAATTTTTTTTTATGTTACTTACTTTCTCTAATGGTTGGGCTTCACTGGTATGGTCTATTGAGGATGGAATTTCGTACATTGGTGAGTTCTGAGTTTGTTGTGTGGCTGATGTAGATGAAAATTGTTTCTTGAGAAACTCATGTCTAGAATCCTTGAATCTTTCATTTTCTTTCCATGCATCAAACTGCTTCTATGGTTCAATATTCTTCTTAACCCATTGGTGTTGCGTTGGATCTTGTTTTACTGCATCAGTTCCTATCTTGGATCCTCCTCGAGTGACTATATTGATGCTTCTCCCATCATCCCTAGATTCTAAATAAATCCATTGGACATTCTGTTTGTCTTGATTCCTTTTTTCTTGGATCTTTCCCAAAATTGTTGGACAGTCTTCTATATCATGGTCTATTGCACGACAGTACATATATGTCGCTACTGGAAGTGGACATTCCCTTGCATAATGTCCTGGATGTTGGAAGTTATGGAACAATACTAGACCTATTCCTCATCCAAATACTCCTCTACCTCGTCCTCCACCTCTGTATCTAGCCCAATCTCGTCGTGATGCATTGTACTGAGGTACCTGGTTATACTGCATGGGGTTATACTGTGGTTGTGCATTGTTGTATTGTGGCTGCACATTGTTATATTGATGTTGCACATTATTGTATGGTGGTGGTATCTAGTTTAACTAAGGTGCATATTATCCTATCATCATTTCTTCTTGCACCCTATATGTATCTGAAGTTCTTTCTCTCATCATCTCCATCATCCTACAATCCTTATCGTCACGACCCACTGATTTTCAAAAATTTCAATATGAAATTTTGGTTACTGTCTTATACGTAATCACCATTGGAAAATGATATGGATCATGCCCATGCATTTTAAAAATCTCGCACCATGGTACTCCTATCAAAAAAGGGTTTGGTACTCCTTTTTCCATGTACTGCATGAAAGTTGGACATTCATTCTTATGGTTACCTTTTTTCCTGCATATGGTACACCAAAGAACTTCTCCTTTCTCTTTACCCTTATTCTAGTTAAGATAAATTGATAGGTTCTTCGGATCCTCCTTCAACTCCTCTATAGTTGGGTCTGTCTTTTGATACTAGTTCTCTTCTAGTTGTAAGGCTTCCTACAGAGCTTGTGCCTAATTTTGGAACTTTTATTGTCTTAAAGGGTATTTCAAATGTGGTAAAAGTGAATTCAAAAATAAGTTCCTATGTTGCACGTCAATAATTGCATACTTCAACTTACCTTTCAAATGTTTAAACCTAGGATCAATCTCCCATACAGACTCACCTATTTTTTGCCCGATTTCAATCATTTCATTCATATACTGATATTATGAGATGGGTTTTTGAAATTCATTTATCAATAGTTTTTTCACATTGACAATAGTACTTGCTACTCTTAGTGAATTGTTTACATCTAGGCTCATGTACTAGTCCAATGTGTGGTTTCTTAGCATGATAGCTAACTGCGAAAGTTTTGTATCCTCATCTGTGATCTTCGCTTCTTCCCAAATATTCTCGTAGATGTATAATTTATTTTCAGGGTCCTATGATGCTTCTCCCAAAAAATTTGGTAATATGATCATGGGATTGTGTCCTGCCATTCTAAACGGTGTTGAACTACTACCTCCGCGTGGTGTAGATATTTGACTGTTACTTCCTGAACTAGCTCTCCCAGTTGCTGCTCCTTACTTGGATGCATTTACCGCTGTCTTTCTTCCACTAAAATTAGTTTTTCTAAATTATGGTTTTCTTTCTGGTGTGTTAGTCGCACATGGGGTTGTAGGTTCCACACTGACGATGATCTGGATTGGAGTTCTGCGTTTTGTTCCTACCTTTGGACCTCCTATTTTCATTTATATGTTGTGTGCAATATTTCCTCAATATACTCCACAACCCAAAGATCGTCTACCTCTTCCTCATCACTTGGCAAGCCCTCTCTATCAGCTATGGCTCTCTTCTTTTTATTCATCTTATATTGGTAGGGTACTCCACTGCACGTCTTCCCATATTTTTCCATTATTTGCTTTATTTGATATTCCTCCATCATTATTGGGTCCATGGGATCCTTATTATTTACCTTATCCATCTCTTCCTCCATTTCTCAGCCCCCTGTTACTGCTTCCCCCCTTCCCCCATGTACGCAAGGAAGTTTAGTTGTCTGATTCCATGGTCATCACACCATTGTTATACAATAAAATATTGATTGAGGTATACAATGATATGATATACCTACCTCTGGGTATTTTTATAAAGTCTTGCTATGTTGCGCTGTAAGACTTCACGATATCTACTACAAATTCGGTGATAAACCCTGCAACAATACTGTCTAACCAGAAATATATTGTGCTCATAAATTTTCTATTAACTTGTTGTAACTACGCGATATCGATCAGATTCCACTCTAGTTGCTTGATTTGATTTGTAGGGTGGTTGTATTTTAACCTCAATAGCCACTCCTGAAACAAATGCAGGAAATCACAGAAAAATACCTCATGCAAGTCGCTAAACACATATTTGTCAAGATATTTGCGTGGTGTTAACTTAGGATTTATATTATCCTTCTACACAAAATCAAGTTCCTTCGTTTTCAACCATATTTCGATCTTTGCCTTTGCTGGATTCCATGGATGAACATTCCCTTATATACCTTCATTCTCCATGTGTTTCTTCCGTGGATCTCATCCATTCAATCCCATATAGTTCATTCTGACAATGGAACCATTTGTTGGGTTAAATCTCTCTTTCACTTCTTGGTCTGACTTAGGTTTGGATCTCAATAGGTTTCCAATAAAACCCTCTAAAACTATTGGCCCTCCTGTTAAACCAAAAGGAAACACAATGCACAAAATGCACTGCGCAGTCTCACCCAAGATAGCTCTATGGGTGACTGCAATGCTCAAGTGCTTGCAATCTACGAATGAGTGGGGATATGGGAGTGTATTCTATCTTCTTCGTGCATTAATATTTTTTATTCATTCAAGTATTCCTAATATTCATTCATCTTTAGGCTCATGCATGCATCCTACCATACCTAGTTAATCATTCATTCATAAAATAACCATTAACACAAAGTGAAGATTCAATAAACAACACATTAACACATGTTTTACCGTGTTTCACCCCCTCATGGGTTGTGCTTACAAATATTTAGATTATATGCTCTTTTATTTAGTCTGTTGCAAAATATGGCGTTGCGCGCATTACATCTTCCATTATACAATCATGAAGAGGTTCAAGAACCTCTATGAGGCAGACTAGATCACACCAAGATCCTTAGCCTGTGACCTCGCCCTTAAAATATGGCTTACTTGACTTTTCTATGACCCTATTACAATCAAATAACCACTGACTTGCAACCACCATTTTACAACCGTTGAACCTGTTATCACTCCAAGAAACTCCTTAGGGTTGTAGACTAAGGATGCTTGGTAACTTAAAAATAATGTGTAGGTATGCTTGGAACAATGGGATTACTTCAATAATTAATGTGATAGATAACTCATCATACATTCAAATGAAGTTGTGCTTTCAGAAAACAATGATCAGATCAAGTAATTTCAAAGGAGAGGATGAAGAACACTAATCTTGATTGCCAAATACAGCTGGGTGTAGGGCTTAATACAAGATAGAAAGAAAATCATTCACTTCAAATCTATGAGCTCAATAAAGAGATAACAGTCTCTATAAGCTAAGATAAACTGAAATGGAGTATAGAAAAGGAAGCATGTATATTTCTGATATTGAAAATGAAAGGAGACTGCAATTTTATTATATCACAAGAGTCTATACAGTAGCACAAAAGTGTATCCCAGTTTGAACCCTTGTCTCTTAGAAAAGCTAGGCATTTATAGCCTTTTACAATCAGTTTCAGATCCTAAAACAATGGATCTGATATTCTAAAAATAGAAAGTCAAAATTGATTTACAAAAGATAAGGAGAGATCCTCAAGATGAGGTCAATCCATATCTAAGAGTAGTAGATTGCTGATGAAGTGTAGTTTTAGCCTCCTAAGGCTGTTTGATTTGGTCCTCCAAAGATAAAATTCGAATTTGGTGAAGTGTGCAAAAACCCAGATATTTTGCCTTTGAAAAAGATGCCCAATGTAGTTAAAAAACCTCTTTTTGACCTTATCCCTCAAAACTAGCCTTTGAATTAGACTTGATAATTCAACACTTGTCCATTTGAAGTGGTTTCAAACCATTCAAACTCAAAAAAAATCCCGATACAGGAAAAAATTCAGTTATTCTGGCCGTGACAGGATTTCACCAGGTAATTTACCCGAAAATCCGCTCCTTAGCTGGTGAAAGGCGGAGCTTTCACTAGCTAACTAGCAAAATTCAAGAGGGGTTAGCTGGTGAAAGCACAATGTTTTTTAAAATCAAATTTCTTAGTCATGGAGAGTCTGTTTTGCATGCTTGAATAGTCGATCGACATCTAAAAATCCTAATCTTTCTAATGGTGCTTTCAAATCTACATTTGGAGCCTAGGAAGCTAGTCAAATGTTCCCTACAAGATTAGGCATCATTCTTTCAAAAATGCCAGTGCATTTTTTATTGGTAACATCTAGCTCCAACTGGGATGGAGACCTCCCTGCAAGGTCTCCAAGAACCTGGAAGACCCTGTGCCTTTATTTTTGGGCATGGAGTCTTTCAGCCTTTACAATTTATCATCTGGATATTTTCCAAAGTTTGTTGTTGGCAGATTTCATGTCTGTCATCGTATTTTGAGCATCCTTGATGTCCTCCGTGGCAAAAGAAAACTGATCGAAATTGAACATCCTTTTTTTCTTGATTATTTTCATAGCCTCCTTGTCCACTATATGCATTTTCCTAACCATTGCATATTCATAAAGACTATCCAATGTGATATTGTCAAAATCACTAGCCAATTTACTATCAATCTGACTAGAATTATTATGGTGGGTGTAGTGACACAAGCCATTTCCTACTCAACATCATCAAGTGCCATGCCTCAGTTACTCTTACCTCACCTTTTGTCTGTGTGTTAAGTTGGTCAAGTGAAACTCCAGCCTACTGAGTCAATAACTGTTGTGTAGACCGAATTACTGCACCCAAGACTACTGGTGTTGGCAAACCTTCAACAACTGATGATAAACCCGTTGATCTAAAACCCTCTGCTTCATTGCTTTTAAAGGTACTGGATTTTATCATTTACAAATTGACATGCTGTAGAAATATCTGATTCATGAACTTGAGTTTCTACTTCACTACACATTCCTGCCTCTGTTACTTGTAGATGACCTACAACTCCCTGAAATTGTCTCTGCAAATGGTCCTGAAGCTTGTGGATGCCAGTCTTTTGAGACTCAATTTGAGATAAATGAATTTCACTTTGTTCTTTTAAGGCACCAACATCTTCCTCCAAACAGACTCTGAGTACTGATGAAGTTTTGGCTCTCATGATTTTCGTCTCTGTTTGCAAATGAACAAACATTAACTCAGATTCTTGTGCTTAATCTCTCGTAGCTTATTTCAGCTGGCCTTCCATGCATAACTCTCTCCTCTACAGTGCCATTCTTTTCTCCATGCTTATCACCTCCTGTTTCTACATGTGATTTATCTGAGTTTTTACCATTTGAAGAATTACCAAAATGCACAACTATTTCACTTTCCTCTTCCATACTTTGGCCAGTTGGAAATTTCACAATATGATGACCATCAGATGCAAGTCCACAAAATTCAATGTTTTCAACCAAGGAACTAGGTTTGTCCATGTCCTGACATCGAGAATTTTTGCCAAGAAGATATCTGGTATTCATAATTTAGATAAACCTTGTTCTTCACAGAGTTTCTGCTGAAGATTCAACACCGATTCCAAATATGCAAATGACACATGACCTGGTTGTCGACCCTCAGCTTTGCGTAGCTTTTTGAAAATTACATTTGCATCTGACATAATACCAATAAATGTGCCTCCTAGGTGAAGAAACGAAGAGGTATTTTCTAAGACTCAGTTTCCTCTGTAGTTTTTTTTTCTCTCTGCCATCTGTTCATGAAAAATTTAACTACTACTGATATTCCTCCTCTATTGTCAAGCGTGCACTTAGATTCTCGAATACTAGAAATTGTTGGAAACAAATCTGGGGCTAATCTTTAGAATATGGATTTGATCTTTATCCTCTGATTCTTTGTTGATATTATGGTTGGAATGTGGAAGACATATTGGTTATGCAAATGATAGACATAAATCTGGAATTGATAATGAAACCTCTGCCACTTGTCCTCTTTGGATGCCCTCGCTGCGGAGTTTATACCTTTGAATGGAAAATCACAACTTGTTGATTTGGTGCCATGAATACTAAGTCATTGATTTAAATGTCTAAAATATGGTTCATTATTTTTTTTTCCAAGTGTTCCATTGCCGATTAGAGACAAAATCATCCCGCTGATATGTCTGAGAGGCTTGTGATATGGGACTGATTTTTTTTCCTTAAAAATAGCGATATGATTGCTACATCTGTCCTGCGCTCCACGATGGATTCATCTAAGTTGAACAATGAAATCTCCCCATTCATACGCAGAATTAAGCATCTCTTAAACTGTCTATGCAAGGTTTCATAGTGAATTTTTTGCTCTTGGGTAACATCCCCGAAATCATTGCCAAAACGCTGAGTACTAACCCTGCTAAAGGGTCATAACTCTTCATAGTTTTTATCAAATTTCGTCAGAAAAGATCTGAGGATCTACAATATCATCATTTGCAACACCAATTCTGGACATTTTGTTTCTTGTAGATGATTGACTTTGTGACTTGTATGCCCTTAAACCACCACCTTTAGATTGGATAATTCGCTCTACTGGAGATGGAAACCGCTTCGAGAGCATCTCTTCACTTGAAATACATAGAGGGTATGATGTATCTTGTTGATTAGATTCAGAGGTCATCTTCTCCAAACAATCTGGATGGTAGAAATGCCCACAAGCTAACAAAATGACAACAAAGATATGATTCTCTTGTGATAGAAGCTTTGAGCAAATGCCACAAGTCTGAACCTCCACCTAGGAAGACACAGAAGGAACATGTGCATTTTTGGCCCTGATCCTTTCCATGTCCAAAGAAAATCTATCCATGCTCTCTCTGCCAGGAATCCACCTAAAATCAGAAGGGCTTGTTGCATCACTCCAACGGAACCGCTCTCTTCTAGAGGAAGCTACAAGATCTGAAAATGTTTGCGTCGACCACCAATCAGGGACACCTCCATGTGAACCCACTGTTGAGTCACCATTACTACCAGCCAACTTAAAGGAGTGAATTCCATCCAATGATGATATGGAGCTGCTATTTAGTGAATTTAATGCATGGATCTGGCTATCTAAGATTTGCCTGGTAAGATGTTTGTTGGAAGTATGGTGCAAGTGTCTGGAGAAAAAGAACGACTACGGATTGATGGGCGTTGTGATGAAGCTAGCTGACTTTTTGAGAATTGTGGCAGATCAGGCTAACTTTTATATTCCCTTTGGAAACAATCCTCTGTATTTAATGAGGGTGTAAAGGATTCTGGTGTCTTTGGATTGAAGTAAGGAATAACTGAGGGGTATTCCTCTTTGGAGGATGCTTCTGTTATATATGGGATAAAAACAGAATCTGAGGGAGTATTAACTGAGTTTCCATCATGATCCAGCAGAAGGGGAGAACTCAACCACTATGGCTCATGAAATCTAGCCAACGAGGGGCTTGAATCAATTGAACCATTTCCAACTTGGAGCAGGCGCTTGGCTCTCCTTGAATACATGATGATTTTGAAAATGTTTCGACACATTCTCAACAGATAGCGAGGCTCTCTGTCAGTTTACCTGTTTGAACAATTTGAAAAGGTTGAAAAGCATCCAAAGGGTCGCCTGTATTCTTACTTATATGTTGATTAGCAAAAGTCCTCAACTCTTCAGTAGATCGACCCACAACATGTTGATCCTTTAGGGGAAATCCACCTTTCGGTAAAGTTGCAGCCACACTGCCCATGAAAAAGATGAATTGGAGGATGCTTACTTAAAGGGGCATTACTCTTTTGTTTACTAAAGAATTCCCCAACCAGATCTCCAAACAAATTGGGTGCAACCCCTGAACTCAACCGCCCATAATCCCACTAGTGGCCTTCAATTTGTCGTTGGCCTCAACACCTGGGTGTTCATTAGACACTTTTCTTTGACAATTGCAAGCTTTGTTTGACTGATAGTCTTTCATTTAATGTTGATCTTGAGTCCCAAAGCTTCTCACTCTTTGTCAATAATTCCTTCAGGTGTGCACACATAGGACATATATAGTCACTATAACAATTGCCAAAGTTTCCTTTTGATGTTTACAACAGTAAGTGATTTCACCAGCTTACTTGCTGTGGGGAGTACACCTTAATAGTTGAAACTCAAGGCTTTCACCAGCTAACTTCCACTTTACAACATACGTTAGCTGTTGAAAATATTTTTCACAAAAATTTGAAAAAATCTTTGGAGGATCAATTTATTTCTAAGATAAAATCTTAAATCCTATGTTTTGATACTTCTAAAATTTGGCGAGATTATTCTTCTGCCTACTCCTACATTAACAATTTGCAGTGCTTCTTAATCAAGTAAACGCATGCTTCCAATGGAGCCATGTAAGAAATTTATTTGCTGGAAACATTCTTAATCTTTATCCCAAAGATAAAAGAATGCGTAGCCAACAGAGATGTGTTCTGAAAAAAAATATAGAAACAACCTTCATCTGACAAGAGTATCCTGATCTTTATACTGCTCAATGATTCTAGAAAATTGACAATAGGATCAATAAAATAGTAAAGGAATACCTCTTCAAGCTTTTGTTCTAACTGTAAATGAAAATGATGTGGCTGGCTATCCTCCTTGATCTCAATGATGTATGTGAACCGCTCAACCTTTGTCGGAGAAAAATGTATACTCAGTTTCTGATCTGAGCCCTTCTTTTCTTCACCTTCCTCTTCATATCTGTTGCAAACTACTTTTGTCTACAAATCTAGAAACTCAAGGCTTCCCTTAGTATTTGTTGTAGATCTGAAATTATCTCCCGCTGATATGTCAATTTGCTCATCATTTTTCAAATTTTCAAAATGGACAATCAGATCATCATCACAATCATCTTTAAAAGATGCATTTAATGCAAATTTTAAAGAATCACAGTGGTTTTCGTAATGCGAATCAACAATTTCTGGATACTAAAGAGTATTATCTATAGTAGCGTACTCTTCATGAACATATGAATCTTTAGTCGATAAATGAAATTCATGACAACATTCAGGATAGAGAAGATCATCTGGAAAAAGTTCTTTACAAAAGGAATTGAAGGCTGAATGGAAATTTGTCAAAGAACTAACACTTGCATTAGGAAGAGACCGACACCATTCACGAGCAATTCCTTCTAATGAGAAAAAGAAGAGCCAGATCTGAACATCCTCATGTACAATTTCAAGTCGATGAATAAAATCATGAAAATCCAACAAGTGTTCAGCTGGCACTTCCCATTCTTCTCCTTGAAATCTGGGAAGGCTGTGTTCCCATTCATCTCTGCTAGGCACTGAATTAGGGAAACCAACAATTTTTGAAAAATCTCAGAATGCATACCTCTTAGATAAGATCTTGTTCATTTCATACCAGTGGGGTTGCCAACGGATTTCAGAACAATGGAGTCGCCATCGAATTTTTCCTTCATGGAGTCGCTAGATAGATGATTACAACCAATGTAGTGTACAACCTTTGTCTATCATCAAAGATCAGATCTATGTCGTCTCCCAGGGAAGTTGAGCTTCGATCTCCTCTCCCCGGCAATGACGCCAATTTGTTATCACTCCAAGAAACTCCTTAGGGTTGTAGACTAAGGATGCTTGGTAACTTAAAAATAATGTGTAGGTATGCTTGGAACAATGGGATTACTTCAATAATTAATGTGATAGACAACTCATCATACATTCAAATGAAACAATGCTTTTAGAAAACAATGATTAGATCAAGTAATTTCAAAGGAGAGGATGAAGAACACTAATCTTGATTGCCAAATACAGCTGGGTGTAGGGATTAATACAAGATAGAAAGAAAACCCTTCACTTCAAATCTATGAGCTCAATAAAGACATAACGGTCTCTATAAGCTAAGATAAACTGAAATGGAGTACAGAAAATGAAGCATGTATATTTCTGATATTGAAAATGAAAGGAGACTGCAATTTTATTATATCATAAGAGTCTATACAGTAGCACAAAAATGTATCCCAGTTTGAACCCTTGTCTCTTAGAAAAGCTAGGCATTTATAGCCTTTTACAATCAGTTTTCAGATCCTAAAACAATGGATCTGATATTCTAAAAATAGAAAGTCAAAATTGATTTACAAAAGATAAGGAGAGATCCTCAAGATGATGTCAATCCATATCTAAGAGTAGTAGATTGCTGATGAAGTGCAGTTTTAGCCTCCCAAGGCTGTTTGATTTGGTCCTCCAAAGATAAAATTCGAATTTTGTGAAGTGTGCAAAAACCCTGATATTTTTCCTTTGAAAAAGATGCCCAATGTAGTTAAAAAACTTCTTTTTGACTTTATCCCTCAAAACTAGCCTTTGAATTAGACTTGATAATTCAACGCCTGTCCATTTGAAGTGGTTTCAAACCATTCAAACTAAAAAAAAATACTGATCTGGGAAAAAATTCGGTTATTCTGGCCGTGACAGGATTTCACCAGCTAATTTACCCAAAAATCCACTCCTTAGTTGGTGAAAGGTGGAGCTTTCACCAGCTAACTAGAAAAATTCAAGACGGGTTAGCTGGTGAAAGTGCAGATTTTTTTAAAATCAAATTTCTCAGTCATGGAGAGTCCGTTTTGCATGCTTGAATAGTCGATCGACATATACAAATCCTAATATTTATAATGGTGCTTTCAAATATGCATTTGGATCCTGATAAGCTAGTCAAATGTTCTCTACAATATTAGGCATCATTCTTTCAAAAATGCCAGTGCATTTTTTATCGCTAACAGAACCCATAACCTATACCTCCTAGGTTCTTATTTGTACTATTTTAGAGGGTTATAGCCATTACAATCTTTATCAAAATACCTAACCCTAATATGGTTAGTCTTATCTGTCTCCTCACACGTGGATTTCCCTCTTGCATGATGCTTTTCCTTTTTTTTGCATGGTTCTTTCTTTCCAACTATTGCACGTGCTCCAAAATTAGTTCTCTCCTTCCCAAAAATAGGTTTTTCCTCAAACTAGGCCTGCATCCAACAACACACAAAATTTTGATTCTCTAGTACCAATCTAATTAACAATATTCCCAACGTATGATTAAAATTATGTAGTCCTATACAATTCTAACAATATTTTAAACTTAAGCATAATTAAAACAGTGAAAACCCATAACATAAAATAGATAAATAATCACATAGTAATTAAAAATAAGACATAGAATGAACTTACATTTTTTGTAAAAAACCAATTTCATGTAGAACTCATACTTTCCTCCCAAACATAGACTATGCTTCTTGTAAACTATTAGTAGTAGGTCACCCCTGAGATAAGGCTAGAAACTCCACTAGTGAAGGCTTCCTAAGCCACACTAAGGTCTAACTAGTACCATAAAAAAAGAGGTCAAAGTTCCAACTACTGTAGCTATCCTATAGCCTCTCATTTCCCATACGTCATCCCACCCTAGGAAGTGTGCCCTTTCTCCACTCAATAGCGCTTCAGTTGTCCCACTTCCCTTCCAGGAATTCAATAATAGGTCAGATAGAAATTCTTAGAGCTCTATAGCTATTTCCTAGCACACAAGGGAAAGTTCCCAATAGTTCTCTCACCCAGAGAGAATTCTCATAGGCCTAACAACCCACTTCTTCAACATGCTCACATGCCTAATATCTTGCTTCTTTATCTCAAACTACTCAAATTTATTGGATAAAAACAACTCCCAAATGATCCTAGGTACATATATGGATGATGATGCCAGGGAGAGTATGGATGGAAAGAGTCAAGGTGAGAATGATGGAAGATGTACTAAGTTCCTACTTTAAGTATGGATGTTTACAACTTGACACTTGTCATGTTTCAAACTACCTTGTCCCCACTTGATGATATGTTACCCCATCCTAAGAGCTTAGGATAAAATATCACATAACATAAAATTTAGGAATTATTAATATAATATTCCCTTGGGATTAAGCCCCCTTATCTTAGCCCCTATTTCTAGACTCTTATCCCCCTTTTGCTTCTAGTGGAATTCTATCCCCCCACTCTTTTTGTCTGGTTGGTATGAAGAAACAATGTATTTTATTAATAATATGAGTGTGATTACATATTACAATGATATGCTCATTGTATTTTTAGCATCTTGGCTCTCCAGCCTAATAACCATACATACACTCTAGCTTCAAAACATATATACAAACACCCTCTAGCTAAAAACATCCTCGATCACTATCCTATATGTACATTTAAAATTGGGGTTTGGAGAGGGTATTACATGTTCGAAGTCTAGTTTTCATTGATATCAACCATGGAAAAGATACAGAAGATAACGCATCAAAATATCAGGAAGGATAACAATGTTTAAGACACACACAGATTCATAGTTGTCATTGATAGAAATCATGGAAAAGGCATGTTGGAAAATGCATAAAAGATCAAATCTCAGGAGAAACAAATTAGTTAGCATGCAAAATATCCACACATAGAATCAAAACACACATCGTTAAGACCTTTGGAAAGGTTGAGGGAAAAGATCAGGAGAAACAGAGTATTGTGATTGTGTACAAATAGTGCATAAAGAAGTGTACTGATAAAAATATCAGGTGGAGTTAGCGCATTCAAGTGAAGCTGAAAAAAAGTTCTCCAGGTAGAGAAATCATGTGCAAAAGACTTCAAGTGATCGTGACCATTGATCAAGGATAGAAATGAAGTTTGGGATCATTCACAACCATCCTATATGATAGGAAGGTCGAAATATCAACCATTAATCAAAGTCAAGTGAAAGGATAGAATAAGTTTCTTGACTCCGGAACTTCGCCTATTTAGTGATTATTGGAGACAAGGCAGAGGCACAAAATCACGAAGTCGTGAATTCATGAAATCTCACCAGCCTTCTGATATGACAGGAAGATTGGTTGAAATCCCAACCATTGGTCATGGTCATCTGGCGTTGACCCTCTGAGGAAGTTAAAAAACTTCATTCTCGAAGTCTCGGAGTGTATAAGTCATTAAATATGACCAACTGTTAGATTGAGGGAAGAATTCAAGAGTAATGTGAGTCGTTGGATCAAGAGTGGAAGGATAGTGCAAGTTTCAGGACTATGGGATTTTTCCACTTCAAAGATTACTGGAGACTTAAAAAAGTTGTGAACTGTTGAAGCCATGAAGTACTGAATTCACAAAGTGCAAAGCCATAATCACGACATCCTACTAGCCATCCGATCTAATAGGAATATAGAAATAACATAGACCATCAGATCTAATCAACGATCTAGAAAGAGACATGTGGCACATTTTGAAAGGTGACACATGTCAAGGCTCATTTGGCATATAAGTTATATGAAAGTCACAAATCAAGGTGACATGTGGAAACCACTCTTCCAATGTCATGTCAACAGATACACATCAAAATGAACATGTGGTATTCAGTTAATTGGAAGTGTTAAAAGAATAGTTAGAATCTAGTCAACTATGAGATCTAGGAGAGTAAAATCTCAGCTATTGGATTAAGTTAGTGGAAGGATAGGGTAAGAATGGACTATTGACTGACAGGTAATAATCACCTATACCATATGACCACTTCGACTGGTTTAATTCAAGGATTTTGAACCATCAAAAGTACAATAATCCCAAATACTCAGAGAGTTAGAGCTCCTTTTTCCTATGTTTATGGTCCTAGCTCCTAGTCATGTGAAGGTTCTTAAGGAACTTGAGGGCCAAGTTAAATAACTACACAAAAAAAATGAGTTAATAATTTGGTTATTAGACTAAGGGTATATGATGAATAATGTCAACAAGGAGTGCTTATACGTACTTCAATGAAGTTTACTTCATAGAGTATTACTCTGGAAGAATGCAAGAAGGTCAAAGTCTATAGGACTTGGTTCCATCACCGGTCTCCTGATAGAGGAATACGAGTGAAAGAAGAGGCGCTAGGAGAAAGTATTAAATGGACAATCCCATGGTTTTGTGTCCGCAGTCATTTGAACATTGGGTTGAAGAAAGCGCCTTTGCATAATTTGATTTATGTAAATAGTTAGGGGCATGTGGAGTAATTTGATGAGATTAACACCATAATAGTACAAAGAGCCGGTAAAATATTGAATATGATCTGTTGGAGAACTAGGGATGCAATAGAAGCATGGGAAAAATATAAGGAGTCGATCCATACCCGTGATTAACTCATGAGGATGAAATTCAAATCAAGATTAGTCTTCTAATTAAATTAAGAAACTTACACGATAAATTAATGAATAAAAGGAGAACATTATTTATGTTAAAATTAAATGAAGAGGTGCAATGGTTGATGGAAAAAGACATAATGGTTCAATCCTATACCTATTGAAATACTATATAAACTAGAAGTGGTGGTGAATATTAGAGTATCTTGGTGGATTATATATAAATACACACACACACACACACACACACACACACACATGATGGGTTGAATTAAGGTTCATTATTTATCAGGTTGGTGCCTATTTACAAGTTGGGTCTTGTTATGAGGGTCGGATTCCTCACTTCTCAATTGGATCTAAGAACTACAAGCTAGGTCTTCTTATGAGGGTTGGATTCCTCACATCTCATTTGGATCTGAGAAACTACAAGCTGGGTCTTGTATCTGAGAGTTGGATCTCTCTTATTCAGTGGGTGCTCAGTATTTTGATGATTGGAATCATATGTACTTATTCAAGTTTAATAATAGATGATATTCATTTTGCTTTATAAATTTTGTGTTATTTATATATTTATGAATAAGTAATTGAAATACATACAATTTAATAAATTTGAGAAAGTGTGAGAATTTTCCAAAAGTCTAAGACACTAATTCACCCCCCCCACGCTCTCAGTGTTAGTGTGTGTTTCAACAATTGGTATCCGAGTGAGTTTTATTCAAGAAAATAGTCTAGTCACTGGAAGGAAGATCCTATTAAACACACAAATGGGTGGAGAAATGGTGCTCTCCACAAATGAAGATCCCTTATTTCATGGAACACACTACTCTTCTTGGAAGGAAAGAATGAAAAGGTATCTGAAGTCAAGAGGATATGGCATTTGGGATTTATTAGTATGTACTTTTTGGTACTTAACTAATGCAAAGAATAAATCCAAAACTACAAAAGAAGAAAAGAGAAACAATTCAATGGAATTAAAATCAATCCATAATGGATTGTCAGACCAAGTCAAAGAAAAGATGGGACACTGCACCTCTGCTAAAGTATTATGGTTCCAACTAGAGAATCTGCATCATATTAAAGTACAAAACAAAAAAGAAGAAAATTCATATCAGATTAAAATACATAACATAAAATAAAATAATTCCTATTATATTAAAGAATAGAACACATAAAAAGAGAATTTCTATAAGATTAAAGAACATAACATAGAAGTCGACAATTCCTATTAGATTAAAATACAAAACATAGAAGAAGATATTTCCTATCAGATTAAAGAATAGAACACACAAGAAGAGAATTCCTACCATATTAAAGTAAAAAAAACAGAAGAAGATAACTCCATCAAGTAATTGATGCATACCTTATTAATTACTGAAGAAAAACTACTAAATATTAATAATGATGTTCTAACTACATTAGAAGAGATTTGTATGGCACCAAAAAATAGTTTATATATTAAAGTTGCTAGGGATGTTATTGACCATCTTGAATACACAGTTATGTGAACTCTAGAAGAGTTGGATAAAATTCAAAATAAATATGTGTTTCTACAACAATAGTTATATCAATCTGACTAAAATCACCATGAAGAGCATGAGGAAAACATTCAAATAGAAAATAAATAAGAAGAGATCAAAATATTGAAGACTAAAGTTGTTTATCTAACAAAAGAAGTGACATAATTGAAGAAAGATGACAAGACCAATAAATGAAAAGAAGTCTTAGAAGAAACAACATCAATGATCTTTAGTCTAAATACTCAACTTGAGGAAGCTAAGGAAATTGAAGAAGCTCAGAAGATCTAATTGACTAAAAAGGAAGAATCATGTCACATGTTGGAATTGGAAGTTGTCAACTTCAGAAAGAAGAATGGAAAGACAAATGCAACTGTCAAATTCCAGAACAACTCAGTTGGCTTGGATATGATCTAGAACAGTCAAACATTAGCTAATGAAAAAATTGGTCTTGGGTACAGTAAGAAAGAATAAGGTGGTAAGTGGAACATGTTGGCCCTTGGTTAGGGAAGAAAGGCGAAGTACGAATTGCGCAGAAGGCACAGTGACTAAGAATGGGTCGAAGTGGTCAAAGAAGAAGAAAAGAAGGAACGAAGTAAGGGAAAATGAGTCATTGAATGAGAAGATAGAGGAAGATATATTAACAAGGAATATGGATCATGGAAAACTCAGCAAGCGAAAAAATCCACCAATGGATTCTTTGGAGCACCGCGCAAGAAAGAAGGAAAAATCCTTGAAAACGCAGGTCAAGTTGATCTAGGGTTTTAGACACCTAGGGTTTTTGGATATAGGGTTTTGACACCTATAATTTTATCGTGTAATGTATAAATAAATGTATAGAGCACTTGGGATGGGTTGGTTTTGAGTTCATCATTGTGGGTTAAGGGAGTGATTATTATTGATCACATGAGAGAAAGAATTGTGTTGTGAGAATACGGGTGTATTGTAAGATCTTCAGCTGGGTGTGAAGATGAACCTTGAAGCTGGGTGCATAAGTAGGGGAGAGAGGAATGGAAAGAGAGAGATATCTTCAAGATAAGTTCATAGATAGAACTGTATGTTTTCCTATAATATATCAAGAAACACAGTTATGTGGATGTAGCCCTAGGGAGAGGGTGAACCACGTATATCTTGTTGTTATGTGTGATTGATGCTATATTATTTTCCTTATGTTATTCTATTATTGCATTATTGTGCCAGATATGAGATATAACTATGTGAAGTCGACTTAAGTTGGTAAATGAATAACTAGATCTCCATGTGTTGTTCTTTTGAATCCACTTGCATTTCCTCTAGTTGTAGACACCTATGTCCTGCAACCCCCTATTGCTACTTCAGGTGAGACTGCATCTACTTCACAGGTGTTTCCAAAAGGGCTAGTAGTTAGGGCTTGTTGGTGCGCTGTTAGAGTTGAACCCTAGGTCTGCCCCTGTGCCAACAAATCGTTCTATTGCTGGGACAAGGATCTTTCTGAGGGAATGTCAAGGTGGTTTCCATCGAAGACAAAGATTCATAAGTGGATAGAATAAAAATAGAAGGAATTCATTGAGGCTTAGAATAAAAACCCTAATATAAGTACAGAGGATTTCTTGGGAAGGTATATCTTTACCGATATACATGAGATTTTATTTGGAGGAATTCATAAGGAGCTATACAAGTGGTTATCCATATTAGAAGATACCGAGTTTGAGATAAGATCTAGACCACCTGTGGTTTTGACATCAGCACCGATCAAGATTGTCAAGAGAGTTGATAATGCTGTGTCAAGAGAAGTAGATTACTAGTTTGATAACACTATTGGTGGGTACATTACCGAGTTTTCTATTGATAGAATAGAGTCATATAGCCAAGCAGAGAGATATTTCTTTAAGGGACCTAGAGGAATTTTTTTACACTTTTTGAAGTTGAATATGAAGATGTTATTGCATGAAAAGAACATCTTGAATATTGTTGGCACAGTGGAAGACCCAGGGTTCAGCTCCAAGAGTGCACCAACATGCCCTAACTACTGCCCCTTTCGGCAGAACCTGCGAAGCAGATGTAGTCTCACTTGCAGCATTTATGAGGGGGTTGCAAGACAAATATGTCTACAACCAAAGGGAATATCAAGTGGATCTAACACAAGAAAAACACAACATTCATATATCACTTATCAACTTGGATCTATTCTACACATCTACTTATCAGATCTAAAGAAGTAATGCAATCATAGTATATCAATGACAGACACAGAGTACCAATCACACACAACACAAAATATACGTGGTTCACCCTCTCTATAGGGCTACATCCAAAAAACTGTGCTATAATATATTAAGGCAAAGCATACAGCTCTTGTCTGCACTCTTAGCTAACATATATTCTCTCTTCTCCTCTCTTTATCTCCCCTCCCTACACACCCAGCTGCAGGGTTGATCTTCGCACCCAACTGAAGATCTTACAATCTAGAAGGCTCTTGTACTCAACACTTCTCTCTCCCACAATACTCTTCTCTCAACCAACTCAATAAAAACAACAACAATAACAATATTATCGTACCAACCCAAAATACCAACCCAAATTAGGCCTTTATGACCTCTATTTATCCATTACAACATCTCACTGACAACCTTAGGCCGAAACCTAGGTGTCCAAAACCCTAGATACCAAAACCCTAGGTGTCTAAAACCCTAGGTCAACTTGACCCATATTTTTAGGGCTCCGCCAACCTGTCTTTCCTTCCTTTTCACATGGTTCTCCAAAGCATCCATTGATAGCATTTTCCTCTTGCTGATTTATCCACAATCCTTCTTCCTTGCTTATTTGTCATCCCCGATCTCCTCGTCCAATTTTTTTTTTTATCAGGCTTCGCTCCATCTTTTCTGCTCTTTTTCTCACTTCGATCCAATAACAGTCACCGTGTCTTCCATGCAGTTCGTATTCTCCCTTTTCTTCCTTGATCTTCACATACTTCCATAACCAAGGGCCAACAGGCCCCCAACACTCACCTGTGATTCATCCTGAGGCACTTCAGATCTAAGCTTCCTATTTTACTTCGACTCTAGGCTATGCAGTGAAACCTCTGCATTCATGTCTTTGCCTCCTCTCCATCCCTTATGAAAACTATCTTTTCTGTGTCTGGTACCAAGTTTCAACTGCACCTGGTACCTAGACCCTTTTCTTCATGCTTCTACTGAGAGTTACGAGGCAGCTGGTTGTCATAGTACAACTTCAGCCAGCTCCCATTTAGTAAACCTTCCTTCCATTCTCCATTTAGAGTCTTCAATTGCGCAACTCCTCCTTTTGTAACATAAGCGATCTTGTATGGCCCTAGCCAATGTGTTATGAACTTCCAAGGATGTTTTATGAACTTGTTGTCATATACCAGTACTAGATCACCTTGCTTGAATTCCTTCTTCTTGATGTGCCTATCATGATAGGCCTTCTCTCTTTCCTTCTAAACCTACCGATCGAATCCTGCAATGAGTTGTCTTCTTCCAATTCAACCAATTGTGCAAGCCTCTCTTGAATAGCGCTAGGGTCATCCATATTTTTAAAGGAAGCAATTCTCCAGCTTGGTACCAGATATTCCATTGGAACAACAACTTCAAGACCATATACCAACTTGAAGGGGGTCTACATTGTTAGCTTCTTACAAGTGGTTCTATAGGCCCATAACACTGCTGGTACTCTTAAATCCCAATCATCTCTATTCAAAAAACAAATCTTGGTCAGCATTGTCTCCAAGATCTTGTTGAATACTTCAACTGTCCCATTTTCTTGAGGATGGTATGGTGTGATCTTTTGATGGTGGACTATAAATTCTTCAGTCAAGGCTTCAACTGTCTTATTGATGAAATGTGTTCCTTGATCACTTATAGGTATCTTTGGGCATCCAAACCTGGTTATGATGTCATCAAATATGAAGCCTGCAGCTGTAGTTTCACTACAGTCCTTGACTTCTCTTGCTTCAGCCCATCTAGTCAAGTATTATGTTGTTGTAATTATGTACCTTTCTCCTGTACGCTTTCCTGGTGGATTTATAGGTCCAAAAAAGTCAATGGCCCATTTCTCAAATTCTTGTAGGGTCAGCTGTGGTGATAATGCAATTTCATCTCTTCTGTATGGTTTCCCAACCCTCTGACATACCTCGCAGGATCTAGAATAGTCTTTAGCATCTCTGTGTAAAGTAGGCCACAAAAGGCTAGCTCTAATAACCTTCTATGCAGTTGCTTTCCCTGCATAATGTCCTCCTGCGATGCCTTCATGATATTCCGCAAGGATCAGTGGTTGTTCTGCCTTCATAACACACCTTCTCAATATGTCATCAGGTCCCATCTTGTATAGATGTTCGACGATAAGTGATAAATATGCAGTGCACACCACTAGATGTTTCTTTTGAGGAATTGTGTACTCACTAGGTTCCATTCCTGTTGATAGGAACTAGACTATCTCTACAAATTTTTCATCGATATTTCTAATGGCTAGTAGCTGTGCATTCGACAATGCATCCTCTAAACTAGTTGGATCTTCTCCATGTTCCAACCTTGATAAGTGGTCAGGACCTTTGTTCATTCTCCCTAGCTTTACTATGATCTAAAAATAATATTCTTGAAATAACAATGGCCATCTACACTGGCTTGTTGACTAGGTACTTTATTAAGGAGTGATTAATAAACATTTTAAAGTGTCCTCCCAACAAATAGTGGAAAAATTTCTGCAGTGCATACACCATGGATAATCCCTCTCTTTCAGTAGTGGTATAATTAATCTCAATTGTAGATAGATTCCTTCTAGCAAAGGCTAACGGGTGGTCAATGTCTCTTGTTCCTGGTTGTGCTAACACAACTCCCAATGCAATGGATGATGCATTGACATGCACATGAAATTCCTTGGTCCAATTTGGGAAAACCAGAATGGGCGCAGTAACCATCTTTTGTTTCAGTGTGTTGAAGCTCTGTTGGAATTCTTATGTCCAACTAAACTGACAATCCTTCTTCAATAGATTCTCCATAGGCGTTGTGATCTGAGCATATCCCTTAATGAAATTTCTGTAGTATCCTGTGTGTCCTGATGCAGTGCACAACTATTTGACTGATGTAGGAGGGGGTAGATCAACTATAATGGAAATCTTGGATACCAAAAATCCTTGCTTGCATACAATATAACGTAACAACATGACAAATGGTGAAAAGAAAACAAATTTCTTCAGGTTCAAAGAAATTTGACACTGCCTGCATTTATCCAACATTAGCCTTAGACATTCAATGTGATTTTTCAATAAGCTAAAAACAGTCCAATCATCAAAGTATGCTTCTAAAAATTTATGCAGAAATTCCTTGAATGCTTCAACCACCACCCTGGAAAATATGGTTGGGGAATTCTTCAATCTGAATGGCATCACTATATATTGGTAGGATCCTCATTCTGTTGCAAATGTGGTCTTATGGAGGTCTTCCTTGGCAATCTGGATCTAATATTATCCTGAAAATCTATCTGTAAAAGAATATACTTCCTGGCCTCCCACATTATCTAACACTTCGTCAGTGAATGGTGTAGAAAAGGGGTCATCAAAAAAAGCATCATTCATCTTCCTGAGGTCTATGCATATCCTGATTTCTACTGTTTTCTTGTCTTACACCACCATAGGGATTATCCACTCTGACTCTTCGATAGGTTCTATAATTCCCACTTCCAGCATTCTGTCAAGCTCAATATTCACTTTCTCCTTATATTTAGGGTTTAGTCTGTAGGGTCTTTGTTTGACTGGTATTGCATTTGGTTTCAAAGGGATCCTCATCTCTCCCATAGGACCTTTAATGCCCTTTATATTTGTGAACTTGGTTGGAAACAAGTCCTGATATTCATGCAGTAACTCTGCAATTTTATCAATGGTATAAGCATCCCAATAATCTCCAATGTTTGCAAACTTTGGTGTCTGTTCTATTCCAATATTGACTTTATTTATTTTGATTGGTTGTCCAATGAATGACAGCTCCACTCCTGGTCCTTCCACATCTCTCTAGCCTTCTGTTTCTGTGATGTTCACCTTCCTCGGATCATCATCTTCATTGACATTGATGTTGTAACATCCTTGCAGTTTATGGAGAGGTGTAGTCCATTCATCCTCTTCCTGTTCTAAGGAAAGGCTGTATACCTCCTCAAATACTTTCTATCTCACAACCTGTAGTGCTTGATCTACTGAAGGATATTGAATTTCAAATAAGAAGGTGGTTACAAAATTCTAAGTCATACCTTTCCAATCTGTAGTGATGAGGCAAAGTTATGCTTGAAGGTACCAGATGATAGGTGTCGTGTCCAATGTGTTGATGAATCTGTGTACCCATTGTTCTTGAGGAAGTTTTCTCCAGGATTCCTCACAGCTTCGCACATGGTCCTTTGGGCAACTTCGACCTATGTAGCGAACTTTGCAACCTTCTACTTGTGCTGACAATCGCGTTGTCATAAGAGTATGCCATTGTACCCAATCTGTAATATTACTTTTGTGTTCCCCCCACCATATTGTTGGTGTGGATTTCAAGGCCTCATCCATTGCCAACAACCTCTATTGTGTTGGTACACTTGCTTCAAAGTCTGATAGGAAGTCTTCTAACAGATTCATACCATCAAATGTGGGTAATTTACTTATTGTTGTTCCGATTCAATGAACTTCTCTAGTTAATATAACACATATCCTTGTAGATACTTCATCCATATGGTTCTTCCAGTTATCCAATGCTTCTTCTGAGTCTGATGAGCATGCTTTGTCACTTTGCCAGCTTAGATTCCCATCGGCTATAGGATTAATGTAATCCTGTTGTCTGGATATTAGTTTATATATGTTTTCTAGTGCATATTCGTGGTCTTCTTCTTTGATAGGTTCTGTGTACTGATGACCTTCATTTGGATCTAAAGGTGTGAAGACCCTAAGGCGATCTCCTTCAAAATTCATACGTCTTTTCTTTAAGTCAACAACAATAGAGTTATTGAAGGCCCAATCAATTCCTAACAGTGCAGGGTAAGGGCAACTGTCATCAACTATTTCAATTACCTCAAAATCTGCAAATGTTCTTACTCCATCAATGTCCACAGGGACATGATCCAATCGTCCAAATGGGATGAAAACTTGATGGTTAGCCATCCTAAGCCTGATAGGGGAATAGATCAACTTTGGTTTTCCCATCAGTGCCCAGGTTTGCTTCACCATGAGATTGACCTCCGACCCTAAGTTGAGGACTACATAGTCTATCTCATACTCTCCTATTTGAGAATTCAAATGAAATTCCTTATTTTTCCTTCTCTTATTACCAATTTGGTGTACTGCCCTATGCAATAAGGGATATATCTTTCCTAGCTTATATTGTTTGATTAAATTTTGTAATTCTTGTACAACACTTTCGTCCTAAACCAACTTAATACAAGTGTATAAAAATTACATGAGCTTGCTTACCTCTTTTCCTTATTTTGGCTAAGTAGACTGATCAAATGCTAGAGGCATTCCATATTCTCTCACTTCTCATCTTGTCTTTGATGTAGAGCCTTGTCTTCCTCTGAATTCTTTCCTGGCTTCCTCAAACATCTGTCTCTCTTTCCTTGAATCAAACATTCGTGTATTCTCTGTAGATTTCCTGATCCCTGAGTCTTCTGTAATATTCCCATGGGTTATTCTGTCAAATCCCATGAAAATGCCTCCTCTTGTTATAACAATGACTATGAGTTCTTCTATGCGAGATTCAGCATAAATCAATTTCACTTGTGGGTTATGCTGAGGTCCTCGTATTTCTTGAAGCTTAGCTAGAATCACAGGACAATCTTCTATAACATGGTCAAATGAGCTGCAAAAGATGAAAATGGTACAAGGGTTCTGAAAATCCCTTGCAAGGTGTCCTGGTTGTGTGCAGTTATAACAGATGATCTGTCCTCAGCCTCGACCCATTCCTCCTCCTCGTCTGCTTCCTCTGAATCCACCATGAGGATTGAATTTTCCTCTTCTAGGAGAGTTATATTGCGTAGTGTTTCCTTCTTGCTATACTTCACCTTGAATCTTATATATGTCTCTTGACCTTTAATGCATGAGATCATAATCCCTACAATCTCTATCATCGTGTCCTATGGACTTACATAATGTACAATACAAATTTGTAGGTGTTTGAACATACTTTTGCATGTAATAGCACTCACCAATACAATGTATGTTTCTGCATACCTCGCACTAGGGTAAGGTGACTTGCTTCAAGGGGCTCAAAGCTCCAGAAGCCAAGTATTCATTGAATAGAGGGAAATGTTCCTTATCATGGCCTTTTGATCTGCATTTGACACACCAAATGTCTTCTCTTTTATATTTTCCCTTGTCTTTCTTCATATCTTCGATATGTAGAGATAAACTAGCTAGCTGACTCAATATATGGCTCATACCTGAGCTGGATTCTCCCATAGGGGTTGATTCTAGCTTCATGGAAATCTCCAATGCCTCATCCTATGAAGCAATATTCTGTTGCATCATGGGAACTCTGATGTGTGGTAGAAGGGAAACAATGAACCATTACTTGTTCTGTTAGTCCAGTATCTGAAAAGTCAATAGACCTGTTAAGGTCTTGAATCTTTTATCGAACTCCCAAACAGGTTCAACCACCTCCTGCTTGATCTCTTTCAGCTCTGTGATACATTGGGATTCTGACTTAGGTTTCTTGAATTCTGCAATCAACACGTTCTTGATCTGAATCAATGGCTTAGGCTATGCAATTCCTTGGACAAGTTTCATGTACCAACTCAGTGCGTGATCTTTGAGAGTTGTATTGAACTGAGTTCTTTTGACAACTTCATCTATGAAATTCTTAATGTTCCATACAACTTTACATAGAAACCAGTGTTGACCAAGATCTTTAGATCCATCTCCCCTAAATATAGGGAGTCTCATCTCATCTTCCATATATCTTCCTAGGGTTCCTGACTGAATATGCGGTGGAATACGATTGACAGTGCTATGGATGCTCTGGTGAATAGGATTACTTTGGTTTCTTAATACTACTAAATCAACAAGAGGGATAACAATACTTACTTTGATGGTCTGCACAGTTTCTAAGGTTTCAGGTTCTCCTCGGTGAAGCTCTTCATATTTTCCTTCCTCTTCCCTAGCATGTTATGAATGTTCTTCGTCTGTCAGTTATACTTCTTTTCCACTGTAGAAACCTTCCTCCCTGTAATTCTGCTTAAACAGGTTTCCAAGATGAACTTCTCTGAATACTCTCCCACTGCGCGTATGTGCAGCTTCTATGTTGTTTTCACTGTCCGAATTTTTGAACATTAGCCTTTCTTGATCCGACCAATCTATTGTGTCTTCAATATGTTCTTCTCATGCAATAGAATCTTGATTCTCAGCTTTAGAAAATGCATAAATTTCCCTCTAGGCCCTTTAAATAAATATCTCTCAGCTTGGTTATACGATTCTACTCTATCAACAACAAACTCTATGATGCACCCTCCAATGGTACTATCAAACTAGTGATCTACTACTCGTGATATTATGTTATCAACTCTCTTGACCTTCTTGATCAAATCCGACATCCAAACCACAAGAGGTCTAGATCGGATCTCGAACTGAGTATTTTCTAATCTATCTAGCCACTCATATAGATCCTGATGGATCCCTCCAAAGAATATCTCATGTATATTGGTGAAGATATATATTTCTAGCCAATCCTCAGTGATAACATTAGGGCTCTTATTTTGGGCTTCAGCGAAGTCCTTCTCTTGATCCTCTATCCACTTTTGAATCTCTGTCTTCGATGGAAACCACCTTGACATTCCCTCAAAAAAATTCCTGTCCAGGCAACTAAACCATTTTTTGGCACAGGGGAAGACCCAGGGTTCAACTCCAAGAGTGCACCAGCAAGCCTTAACTACTAGCCCTTTTGGAAGCACCTGTGAAGTAGATGCAGTCTCACCCAAAGAAGTTATGAGGGGGTTGCAGGACAGAGATGTCTACAACCAAAGGGAATATCAAGTGGATCTAACACAAGAACAACACAACATTCATATATCACTTATCAACTTAGATCTATTCTTCACATCTACTTATCATATCTAAAGTAGTAATGCAATCATAGTATATCAATGACAGACACAAAGTACCAATCACACACAACACAAAATATACATGGTTCACCCTCTCTCTAGGGCTACGTCCACAGAACTATGATATAATACATTAAGGTAAATCATACAAGTCTTGTCTGCACTCTTAGCTAGAAGATATCCTCTCTTCTCCTTTCCTTCTCTCCGCTCCCTGTGCACCTAGCTGCAGGGTTGATCTTCGCACCCAATTGAAGATCTTACAATCCAGAAGGCTCTTGTAATCAACACTTCTCTCTATTATCATAATAAAATATTAACAATATTATCATACCAACCCAAACTAGGCCCTTATGAACTCTATTTATACATTACAATAGCTCACCGACAACCTTAGACCAAAACCTAGGTGTCCAAAACCCTAGATACCAAAACCCTAGGTGTCTAAAACCCTGGGTCAACTTGACCCATATTTTCAAGGCTTCACCAACTTATCTTTCCTTCCTTTTCATGCGGTGCTCCAAAGCATCCATCGGTATATTTTTCCTCCTGCTGAGTTGTCCACGATCCTTCTTCCTTGCTTATCTATCATCCCTGATCTCCTCATCCAATGACTTTCTTTCTCAGGCTTCGCTCCATCTTTTCTGCTCTTTTGCTCACTTTGACCCAATAACAGTCACTACGTCTTCCGCGCAGTTTGCATTCTCCCTTTTCTCTCTTGATATTCACATACTTCCATAACCAAGGGCCAACAAAGATACGATTATTAGTCAGATTGAAGAGCTAATGTTCAAGAACTCAGACAATGAAAACAACACAGAGGTTGGACATACGCGTAGTGGGAGAACCTTCAGAGATGTTCTTCTGGTGAACCTATTTGAGTAGAGCCGCAAACCACTAGTACAGGGCAAAGGGCTTTACTATGGAGAAGAATAAGAGTCATTGAACGAGTAACAGTCATGATCCACTGGGGCAGAGGAAGAGAAGACTGAATAACCTCACCGAGATGAACTAGAAACTTCAGGAACTACGACGACTGTGGACAAGGATGATTTTAAGGATGGAAATTTATATTAAAATGTAGAAACATGGGATAATATTACTAGTCCTTAATATGTAAAATGTAAAATGTTTGGCGATAGTTTTGTAAAAATATTCAAATTTATAAGGATTTTATATAGGTTCTATGAGATTTTGGCTATTTTTAAGGTAAAATAATTTTATTCTATGGAATTTGGGCAAATCGTTTTTACAAAAATGGAAATTAATGAATCTTTTTTGGGAAAAACCATGGAAAATTATCCCATTTGCAAAATTTAGCCCCTAAAATCATCTATGAGGTCCGTGGAAGTAAGTACTATTACTCCTCCTGTTGTTTTAGCAACATTAAGTAACCAGAGTAGCCAGAGCTATCAGAGCACGCAGAGCACTGTTAGCAGCCGTTCAACACATACTCAGTCAAGCACCCTAGGAAGATATATGGCAGATAAAATGGGGATACCTATCTTTATAGGAGATGGATCTGAGGATCCTAATCATCATTGGTTCTTATGTGAAACTGTATGGAGTATTAAGCAAGTTAATGATGAAGCTTTTAAGAGAGCTCAGTTTAGTACTACCTTAAGAGATCGTGCACTAAGCTGGTACATGAAGTTTTTTTAAGGAGTTGCACAAGCTAAATCACTAAATGATATCAAGACTGCGTTGAGTGCAGAGTTCAAGAAACCCAAGTTAGAGTCACAGTGCATTGCTGAACCAAAAGAAATCAAGAAAAGAGTAGTTGAACCTGTTTGGGAGTTTCATAAGAGGTTTAAGACCTTGACAGGTCATTTGAGTTTTCAGATCCCAGACGAGCATAACAAAGAATGGTTCATTTTTTCCCTCTTAGCACATATCAGAGTTCCTCTGATGCAACAAAAGGTTGCTTCACAGGCTGAAGCGTTGGAGATCTCCATGAAACTAGAATCAGTTCCGATGGGAGAATCCAGCTTAGGTATGAGTCAAATTTTGATTCGGCTAACTAGCTTATCTCTGCAGGTCGAAGATATGAAGAAATACAAGGGAAAAGATAAAAGAGAAGACATCTGGTGTATCCGATGCAAGTCATAGGGCCATGAAAAGGAGCACTATCCCCTGTTTAATGAGTACTTATCCTCTGGAGCTTCAAGCCCTTTGAAGAAGGTTACTCTACCCTGGTGCGAGGTATGTAGAAATAGACATCTCCCTGGTGAATGCTAATACGTCCAGACACCTACCAATATTTACTGCACATTATGTAAATCTATGGGGCATGATGAGAAGGATTGTAGGGATTATGACCTCTTTCACAAAAGATCAAGAGATACATATAGGATTCAAGGCAAAGTACTACAGGAGGGAAATGATATGTAGTTTATTTCTCCAGGAAGAGGAAACTTCAACCCTTGTAGTGGATTCAAAGGAAGAGGACGAGGAGGAGGCATGGGTCGAGGTCGATTTTAGATCATTTTTTATAACTATGCACAACCAGGACACTTGGCAAGGGACTGTTAGAACCCTTGTACCACTTGTAGTTACTGCAATTCATTTGAACATGTTATGGAATATTGTCCTGTGTTGTTAGCCAAACTTCAGGAGAGACGAGGAGGAAACTAGCAAGTACAACTAATCGCAATAGAATCCCATGGAGAGGATCCCAGAGTCTTTGTTATCACTAGAGGAGGTGTTGTTACAGGCAAAGATAGAGTGACTCTAGGAAAGACTACAAAAGAATCAAGGGTCAGAAGAGCTACAGAGAAGACACAAGTGTTTGATCCAAGGAAAGAAAAACAGACCTTTGAAGAGGCAAGAAGAGAATTTGGAAGAGACCAAGCATCTTCATCAAAGACACAAACATAAGTGAGAGAATGTGGAATGCCTCTAGAATTTGATCAGTACGCCTCTCCTGAAGAAGGAAAAGAGGTAAGAAAGCTTATGGAATTCTTATGTAGTTGCATTAATTTGATTAAGGGTGAAAAATATGTGAAATAATTACAATACTTGATCAGACAATATGAGATAGGGAGGGTAGATCCTCTGTTGAATAGAATAGTACATCAAGTAGCCAAAAAGAGAAGGAGATATAAGGAACTACACCTTAATTCTTAGATTGGAGATTATGACATAGATTATGTGGTCCTCAACTTGGGATCATATGTCAATGTTATGACGAAGTAGACCTAGGCACTGATGGGAAAACTTAAGTTTATTTACTCTCCTATCAGGCTCAGGATGGATAATCAGTAGGCAATAAGTCCCTTTGGAATACTAGAGCATATCCCTGTAGACATCAACGGGGGCAGGACTTTTGTAGAATTCAAAGTAATTGAGATAGTTGATGATAGCTATCCTTATCCTGTGCTGTTAGGAATTGATTGGCCTTTCAACAATTTAACTGTTGTTGACTTAAAGAAAATAAGAATGACATTTGAAGGTGATGGCCTTAGGGTCATTGCAACTCTTTATCCTAATGAAGGTTGCAGATACATAGAACCCATCAGAGAAGAAGACCACACATACGAGCTAGAGAATATATCTAAATTGACAGCAAGACAAAATGATTATATTAATCCTACAATAGATGGGAACTTAAGATGGAGAAGTGACAATGCATGCTCATCAGATTCATAAGAAGCAATAGACAACTGGAAAAACAAAATGTATGAATTTTCTACGCGGAGGTGTGCCAGATTGACCAGGGAAGTTTGTTGGATTGGCACAGAAGTAAGCAGTCTGCCCAGATTTGATGGTTTAAATCATTTAGAAACTTTCTTATTGGAATTTGAATAAATTGTACCAGTACAATAGAGGTTATTGGCACTGGATGAGGCCTTGAAAGAAATGCTAGCGAGATGGTGGGGAACACACAATAATAACATCGTGGAATGGGTGAAATGTATCACTTTGATGAGAGTGCACTTTTCAGACCAAATCAAAGGGTGCAAAGTTTGATACACAGGTCAGAGCTATCTAAAGGACCATGTGAAATTTTTTAAGGAGGCATGGAGAAACATTCCTCAATATTAGTGGGTGCATAAATTCATTAACACTTTGGACACAATGCCTATTAATTTGTATCTTCAAGCAGAACTGTGCCTCACCACTGTAGATTGGTATGGTATGACTCAGAACTTTGTAGCTACATTTTTATTTGAAAGTCAATACCCCACATTAGATCAATTTCTACAAGTTGTAATACAAAAATTCTTTGAGGAGGCACCTAACCTCCCTGTGGAGCAAGAAGAGGATGAATATACTACACCTCTTCAAAAACTGCAAGGCTGTTACAATATCAATGCTAATGAAGATGATGATCCTAGGAATGTAAACATCGTAGAAACTGAAGGACAAAGAGACATAGAAGGACCAGGAGTCGAACTACCCTTCATTGGACAACCAATCGAAATCAAGAAAGTTAATATTGGAACAGAGAAATCACCTAATCTCGCAAACATTGGAGATTATTGGGATGATGCCACTATTGATAAGATCATATAAATATTGCATGAATATCAAGACTTGTTCCCAACCAAGTTCATAGACATGAAAATCATTAAAGGGCCCATGGGAGAAATGAATATCCCCTTGAAACCAGATGCAAGGCCAGTCAAGCAAAGACCCTACAGATTGAATCCCAAATATAAGCAGAAAGTCAAGATTGAATTAGACAGAATGCTGGAAGCAGGAATCATAGAACCTATTGAAAAATCATAATGGATTATCCTTATGGTGGTCCAATATATAAAGTTGGGAGAGATCAGAATCTGTGTAGATTTAAGGAAGATGGATGATGCATGATTACATGATCCATTCCCTACATCGTTTACTGATGAAGTGTTAGATAATGTGGGAGGACATGAATTTTACTACTTCACAGATGGATTTTCAGGTTATCATTAGATCATGATTGCTAAGGAAGATCACCATAAGACCATGTTTGCAATGGAATGGTGTTCTTTCTAGTGATGCCTTTAGGATTGATTAATGCACGAACCATCTTTTCTAGGGTGGTCGTCGAAGCATTCAAGGAAGTTTTACATAAATTTTTGGAATCATATTTTGACAATTTTATTGTTTTTAGCTTATTGAAAAATCATATTGAATGCTTAAGACTAATGTTGGATAAGTGCAGGCAATGTCAAATTTATCTAAACCTACAGAAGTATATCTATTGTTCTCCCTTTGGAGTGTTGCTAGGCCATATTGAATGTAAGTAGGGGTTGCTAGTATATCCTTCCAAGATTTCCATCACTCTTGATCTACCCCCTCCTACTTCGGTTAGATAGCTGCGCACTGTGCTGGGACATATGGGATACTACAAAAAGTTCATCAAGGGATATTCACAAATAACAACACCTATGGAGAATCTTTTAAAGAAATATTGTTGGTTTCAATGGTCCGAGGAATGTCAGCAAAGCTTCAACACACTGAAATAGAAAATGGTCACTACGCCCATTCTGGTTTTCCAAGATTGGAGTAAGGAATTCCACGTGAATGTCGATGCTTCATCTATTGAATTAGGAGCAGTGTTATCACAACTAGGAGAAGGAGATATTTACCATCTGTTAGCCTTTTCTAGCATGAATCTCTCTACAGATGAGATAAATTACACTACCACTGAGAGAGAAGGTTTAGCCATGGTGTATGCACTGCAGAAGTTTCATCACTACTTGTTTGGAGGAAATTTTAAGATGTTTACTGATCACTTTGCACTGAAGTACCTAGTCAAAAATCCATTGTTGGGGGGATGAATATGCATATGGATACTGTTATTCTAGGAAAATGATTTTGAGATTGTGGTCAAGCCAAGGAGAATGAACAAGGGACTTGACCACTTGTCCAGGTTAGAACATGGAGAGGAACCTACCAGTTTGGAGGATAGACTACAACATGCATGATTAATAGCCATCAGAAAGATTGATGATCACTTCGCCAATATAGTCCAATTCCTATCAATAGGAATGACACCCTGGGAATATACAATCATTCAGAAGAAACAACTGGTACTTCGTGCTACAGATTTTTCACTTATAGATGAAAAACTTTATAATATGGGACTTGTTGAGATCCTGAGGAGATGTTTTATGGAGGCAGAAAGACCATTGATTTTGGCAGAAGGACATGAGGGCATCGCAAGAGGACATTATGCAGGAAAATAAACAACACAGAAGGTTCTCAGAGCTGGCCTCTGGTGGCCCACTTTACACAAAGATTCTAAGGAATACTACAGAGCCTGGGATGTATGCCAAAGATTTGGGAAACCTTCCAGAAGAGAGGAGATTCCTTTAGCACCACAATTAACATTACAAACATTCGAGAAATGGGCCATTGATTGTGTGGGGCCTATCAACCCACTAGGAAAGGGTACAGGAGCTCGTTACATCATCACTGCAACTGATTATTTGACTAGATGGGAAGAAGCAAGAGAAGTTGAGGACTGTAGTGCAACTACAACTGTGCAATTCATATTTGATGATATCATAACCCAATTTGGATGCCCGGAGACCCTGATGAGCGATCAAGGTACACATTTTATTAATAAAACTATTGACGCCTTAATTCGGGAATTTGAAGTTCATCATCATAAGAGTATGGCATACCACCCACAAGAGAATGGAACAGTTGAAGCTTTCAATAAGATCTTAGAGACAACGCTGGGGAAGATTTGAAGTGTAAATAGGGATTATTGGGATTTGAGAGTACCAACAGTGTTATGGGCTTATAAAACCACTTGCAAGAAGCTGACAATGTAGACTCCATTTAAGTTAGTTTATGGTATGGAAGCAGTCGTACCTATGGAATATTTGGTTCCTAGTCTAGGAATAACAACATTCACAGATATCGATGACATTGGCACTATTCAAAATAGGCTTTTGTAGTTGGTAGAACTAGAAGAAGATAGGTTCATTGCAGGATTCCATCAGCAGGTACAAAAGCAACGAGAGAAGGCCTACCATGACAGGCATATCAAAAAGAAAACATTTAGGAAAGGGGATTTGGTATTGGTATATGAAAGAAAGTTCATAAAACATCTAGGGAAGTTCAGGACACATTGGATTGGGCCATATGAGGTTTCCTATGTTATAGAAGGAGGAGATGTGCAGTTGAAGACTTTGAATGGAAAATGGAAGGAAGGTTTAGTGAATGAGAGTCGATTGAAATTGTACTATGACAACCAACTTCCTCACAACTCTCAGTAAAAGAATAAACAGAAGGGTCTAGGTACCAGGTGCAGTTGAAAATGGGTACCGGACACAGAAAAGACAGTCTGCACAAGGAAGGGAGGGATAGGGTAGGAAGCACAGGCTACTCTGCATAGTTTGAATTTGAAGTAAAACATAAGGTTTAGACCTGCAATGCCTCAGGACGAGTCACATGTGAGTGTTGGGGGACTATTGGCCCTTGGTTAGGGAAGAAAGGCGAAGTATGAACTATGCGGAAGGCACAATGTCTTAGAATGGGTTGAAGTGGTTGAAGAAGCAGAAAATAAGGAGTGAAGTAGGGGAAATGAGTCATTGAACGAGAAGATCGAGGAATATAGATTAACAAGGAAGTTGGATCATGGAAAACTCAGCAAGTGAAAAAATCCACCAATGGGTGCTTTGGAGCACAGCGTGGGAAAGAAGGAAAAATACCTAAAATCGTGGGTCAAGTTGATCTAGGGTTTTAGACACCTAGGGTTTTTGGATCTAGGGTTTTGACACCTAGAATTTTGTTGTGTAATGTATAAATGAATGTCTAGAGGACCTGGGATGGGTTGGTTCTGAGTTCATCATTGTATGTTAAGGGAGTGATTATTATTGATAGCATGTGAGAAAGAATTGTGTTGTGAGAATATAGGTGTATTGTAAGATAATCAGTTGGGTGCGAAGATCAACCTTGCAGCTAGGTGCGTAAGAAGGGGAGAGAAGAAGGGAAAGAGAGAGAGATTTGCAAGCTAAGTGCACATATAGAACTATATGTTTTCCTATAATATATCAAGAAAAATAGTTCTGTGGATGTATCCCTAGGGAGAGGGTGAACCACATATATCTTGTTGTTATGTGTGATTGATGTTGTATTATTTTCCTTCTATTATTATGTTATTGTATTATCGTGCTAGATTTGAGATATAGTTGTGCGAAGTAGAATTAAGTTGGTAAAGGAATAACTAGATCTCCATGTGTTGTTCTTTTGAATCCACTTGCATTTCTTCTAGTTGTAGACACCTATGTCTTGCAACCCCCTATTTCTAATTCAAGTGAGACTGCATCTGCTCGGCAGGTGTTGCTGAAAGGGCCAGTAGTTAGGGCTTGTTGGTGCATTGTTAGAGTTGAACCCTAGGTCTGCCCCTGTGCCAACAAATGGTTCTGTTGTCGGGACAAGGATCTTCCTGAGGGAATGTCAAGGTGGTTTCCATCGAAGATAGAGATTCAGAAGTGGATAGAAGAACAAGAGAAGGACTTCATTGAGGCTCATAATAAAAAACCTAATATAAGTACATAGGATTGGTTGGGAAGGTATATCTTTACCAATATACATGATATTTTCTTAAAAAATGAAACTTTAAGACCTTTCGAAAGGTTGAGGGAAAATATCAGGAGAAATAGAGTAGTATGATCGTGTATTGAAAATGCATAAAGGAGAACACTTATACAAATATGAGTAGGAGATAACACATTAAAGGAAGCCAAAACAAAGTTATGCAAGTAGATAAATCCTATGAAAAATACTTCAAGTGATCATGACCATTGATCAAGGATAGAAATGAAGTTTGAGATCATTTACATCTATATGATATGATAGGAAGGTCGAAATATCAACTGTTGATCGAAGCCAAGTGGAAGGATAGCGTAAGTTTCATGACTTCAAAACTTCACCACTTCCAGGATTATTGGAGACAAGGTAGAGGCATGAAATCATGAAGTCATGAATTCATGAAATCCTGCCAGTCGTCCTATTTGATATGGATATTGGTTGAAATCCCAGTCATTGGTTATGGTCATCTGGCGTTGACCTTCCAGGGCAGTTGAACAACTTTATTCTCTAAGTCCTGAAGTCCAAAAGTCATGAAATTCCTCCAACCCTTAGATTGAGGGAAGAATTCAGGAGTAATGTGAGTCGTTAGATCAGGAGTGGAAGGATAATATAAGTTTTGGGTCTCTGTAACTTCGCCACTTCGACGATTAATGGAGACTAGGAAAATCTACAAAGTGTCGAAGCCATGAAGTGCAAAGCCATAATCGTGAAATCCCACCAGTTGCACAATATAATAGGAAGATTGAAATAACAGAGATCATCATATATAATCAATGATCTAGAAAGAGACTGTTGTTGGAAAATTCCCCTGCGGATAGGTGGATGTCCTCTTGGATATTAGACCCCTATGACGAAGATAGAAAGGTTCTAACTTTGAACACTGGAATTCCATTAAATGTGGATAAAATAGTCATGGAAGAAGAAGAAGAAAGAATGAGTTTCTTTTTATGAATTTTTTCCTCGCTTGATCTGGGTTGGACTTGATCTTCAAGTCCTCCAATGAATTCTGCAATCCAATAGAAAACTAATACAAAACAAACTTTCTATTCTACCAAGATTAGTTTAAAACTAGATTCATCAAAAGAGACAAGCCCATGCAAATGTACACAAACTTGAAGGAAACAAGCCAAGAACATATATATTAATGAGAACAAAACAAGGTTCTTACAAATGTAGATGCAGATGTAGCAGCCTCACCAAGCCCTCCTTGTCCAATCCCTTGCTCAAAATATCCACGATCAAAATGACGATCATAATGACAATACTTTTCACTGATTATTCCCCCTTTTCACCATGAGAATGTGTCCTTATATAGGATTTTAGAGGTTCAAACACCTTATATATTCTTAGGATAAGTTGAGGATATGACTCCATCAGTTGTAGGATTCCCCTTAGATTCAGCCTTGAATTTGGATTCGAGCCAAAATGACTCAGACGCTTCTTAGATGTCCTTAGAGATAAGGGGGATTTGTTCCAAGATTTTATCAATAGATCGACGCTCCCTCAAAGTTGGCCATAGATCATTGCAACGCTCTGTACTAAGAGGGAAAGGAGTGCTAGCGCTCCTTGCAAGTGGGCAGGGGAGACCTGATCTCCAAAAATACTTTTAGGATGGTAATTCCTCAAGGTAAAAGCTTGTACTCTTTTCAAAATGATAAATTTTCATCTTCCAACGAGTCTTAGAGGATATCCCAAGTGTTATTATGATGTTGTTAGCGATGCGACACATGCGAGACGACGACATGATTTTTGTGACACTTGCGAAAAAGTGAGACACTTGTGATAATGAAAATGAGACATCATCGAAGTGAGTAATTTTGATGTGTAACAGATTTCCCCCCAAAGTGCGAAGTCAGAATATGGAAATTGATGACTGGAGTACTTTTTATAATTTCGAAGCAAGGGTATGGAGTCGGAGAACCTGGTATAATTTGCAAACAACAATCAAACAAATGTTATTATATGTTTCCAAACCAAGGTAGGCATACCTATGCTTGTGTGATGAAGGAATTTTTAAGGTATGGCCACCACCAAATACATTGGGGATCCATAATCATATTGACTTAGGGGTATAGCCACCAAAGATACAATGTGGATCTATACTTACACGATATGAACTGATCGTAGCCACAAGAAATACACAGTGGATCTACAAGATGACAAAACATATCCATAGACCAATACAAAGTGGATCTATGTGACAATATATATATCAATGTGCTCAAATGATCTCCTTTCATAGCTTGGGTAAAGTAGATATCAGAGTGAACACTCAACCCAAGGTATTCTTCCCAACTTTGACGTGGTATGAATCTAGCCATGTGAATAGATGTTTTAATGTCGAACATGGTAGAAACCACATTATTACCATTCATTGAGGTAAAATGTTAACAAGTGCGAGGGAAACCACCAATGATGTCAATGAATCCCAAGGTACCCTAGTACAATCCAACAAATGTGAATAGATGAGCTGAAGTCGAACATTCGTGGAATCATCCAATTAGAGGTAAATTTTGTAAACCCACTGTCGGAAGCGAGGAGCCTGCCATTGAGGCATGCAGGTCCCAAGGTACTAACTGGATTCTAAGTCTAAGTCCCAGATGATGTGTTGAAGTCAACAGGAAAAGACTCATTGATGGAGGGCCTTGATGTATCCCCCATCAATGACATGAAACTGACATAGAGATTGTTGGCCCTTGGTTATGGAAGTATCCGAAAATCAAGGAAGAAAAGGGAGAATGTGAACTGCATGGAAGACACATTGACTATTATTGGTTGAAGTGAACAAAAGAGAAGAAAAGATGGAGCGAAGCCTGAGAAATAAAGTCATTGGATGAGGAGATCGGGGATGACAGATAAGCAAGGAAGAAGGATCGTGGATAGGTCAACAAGCAGAAAAAGCCACCATTGGATGCTTTGGAGCACTGCGCAAGAAGAAAGGAAAGACAAGTTGGCAAAGCCCTGAAAATATGGGTCAAGTTGACCTAGGGTTTTAGACACGTAGGGTTTTGGTATCTAGGGTTTTGGACACCTAGGTTTCGGCCTAAGGCTATCATGGAGCTATTGTAATGTATAAATAGAGGTCATGAGGGCCTAGTTTGGGTTGGTACTTTGTGTTGGTACGATAATATTGTTATTATTGTTGTCGGTATTGAGTTGGTTGAGACAAGAGTATTGTGTGAGAGAGAAGTGTTGAGTACAAGAGCTTTCTGGATTGTAAGATCTTCAGTTGGGTGCGAATATCAACCCTGCAGCTGAGTGCACAGGGAGGGGAGAGAAAGAGAGGAGAAGAGAGGATATATGCTAGCTAAGAGCACAGATAAGAAATATATGATTTACCTTAATATATTATAGCATAGTTCTATGGACGTAGCTCTAGAGAGAGGGTGAACCATGTATATTTTTTGTTGTGTGTGATTGGTACTTTGTGTCTGTCATTGATATAATATGATTGCATTACTGCTTTAGATATGATAAGTAGATGTGCAGAATATATCTGAGTTGATAAGTGATATATGAATGTTGTGTTGTTCTTGTGTTAGATCCACTTGATATTCCCTTTGGTTGTAGACATCTTTGTCCTGCAACCCCCTCATAACTTCTTCAGGTGAGATTGCATCTGCTTCGCAGGTACTACCGAAAGGGCCAGTAGTTAGGGATTTTTGGTGCGCTCTTGGAGCTGAACCCTGGGTTTGCCCCTGTGCCAACAAATGGTTCCATTGTCGGGACAAGAATATTTTTGAGGGAATGTCAAGGTGGTTTCCATAGAAGATAGAGATTCAAAAGTGGATAGAGGATCAAGAGAAGGACTTCGCTGAAGCCTAGAATAATAACCCTAATCTTATCACTGAGGATATACACGATATATTCTTTGGAAGGATCCATCAAGATCTATATGAGTTTCTATATAGATTAGCATATACCCAGTTTGAGATCCAATATAGACCTCATGTGGTTTCAATGTCGGAGTTGATCAAGAAGGTCAAGAGAGTTGATAATGCCGTATCACAAGAAGTAGATCACTAGTTTGATAGTACCATTGGAGGGTACATCACAGAGTTCCTTGTTGACAGAGTAGAATCATACAGCCAAGATGAGAGATATTTCTTTAAGGGACCCAAAGGGAAATTTTTTCATTTTCTGAAGCTGAGAATCAAGATGCTATTGCATAAAAAGAACATCCTGAAGACACAATAGATTGGTCGGATCAAGAAAGGCTAATGTTAAAAAATATGGACATCGATAGCAACAATGAATCTGGACATACGCACAGTGGGAGAGTATTCATAGAAGTTCATATTTTGAACCTGTTTAAGAAGAACTACAGGGAGGAAGGTTTCTATAGTGGAGAAGAAGATGGACTGGCAGACGAATAACATTCATAACCCTCTAGGGAAGAGGAAGGAAAAGTTGAAGATCTTCGCCAAGGAGAACCTAAAACCTCAGAAACTGTGTAGACCATTGAGGTAAGTATTGTTATCCCTCTTTTTGATTTAATAGTATTAATCAACCAGAGTAATCCCAGTCACGAGAGCATCCAAAGCACTGTCAATAGTAGTCCACCGCATATTCAGTCAATAACCCTAGGAAGATCTATGGCAGATGAGATGAGACTCCCTATCTTTAGGGGAGATGAATCTGGGGATCCTGATCAACACTGGATTCTATGTGAAGCCGTATGGAACATTAAGAATGTCACAGAGGAAGATGTCAAAAGAAATCAGTTCAGTAAAACTCTCAGAGATCGTTCACTAAGTTGGTACATGAAACTTGTCCAATGGCTTGCACAACCTAAGCCATTGAATCAGATCAAGAATGCATTGATTGCATAATTTAAGAAACATAAGTCAGAATCCCAATGTATCACAGAGCTGAAAGAGATCAAGTAGAAGGTTGCTGAACCTATTTGGGAGTTTGATCAGATATTCAAGACCTTAACATGTCGATTGACTTTTCAGATCCCAGATGATCAAAACAAGGAATGGTTCATTTCTACCCTTCTACCACACATCAGAGTTTCCCTGATGCAACATAAGATTTCTGCATAGGCTGAGGCATTGGAGATCGCCATGAAGCTAGAATCAACCCCTATGGGAGAATCCAGCTTAGGTATGAGCCAGATCTTGGAGACAACACTAACCAAGATTTGTTGTGTGAACAAAGATGATTGGGATTTAAGAGTACTGGCATTTTTATGGGCCTATAGAACCACTTGCAAGAAGTTAACAATGCAGACCCCCTTCAAGTAGGTATATGGTCTTAAAGTTGTTGTTCCAATGGAATATCTAGTACCAAGCCTAAGAATTGATGCCTTTACAGATATGGATGACCCTAGCACTGTTCAAGAGAGGCTTTCATAGTTGGTTGAATTGGAAGAAGACAGATTCATTGCAGGATTCCATCAATAGATTCAGAAGGAAAGAGAGAAGGCCTATCATGATAGGCACATCAAGAGGAAGGCATTCAAATAAGGTGATCTAGTACTAGTATATGACAACAAGGTCATAAAACATATTGGGAAGCTCAAAACACATTGGCTAGGGCCATACGAGATTGATTATGTTAAAGAGGGAGGAGTTGTGCAATTGAATACTCTGAATGGAGAATGGAAGGATGGTTTAGTGAATGGGAGCCAACTAAAGTTGTAACATGACAATCAGCTGCCTCACATCTCTTAGTAGAAGCATGAAAAAAAGGATCTAGGTAGCAGGTGCAGTTGAAACTGGGTACTAGACACAGAAAATACAGTCTGCACAAGGGATGGAGAGGAGGAAAAGAGTAGAATGCAGAGGCTGCATTGCGTAGCCTAGAGTTGAAGTAAAATAGGAAGCTCAGATCTGAAGTGCCTCAGGACGAGTCATAGGTGAGTGTTGGGGGCCTGTTGGACCTTGGTTATGGAAGTATGCAAAGATCAAGGAAGAAAAGCGAGAATGGGAAATGCATGGAAGACATAGTGACTGTTATTGGGTCGAAGTAAACAAAAGAGCAGGAAATATGGAGCGAATCCTGAGAAATAAATATGTTGGACAAGGAGATCGGGGATGACAGATAATCAAGGAAGAAGGATCATGGATAGGTCAACAAGCAGAAAAAGCCACCGTTTGATGCTTTAGAGCATTGTGCAAGAAGAAAGGGAAGACAGGTTGGCAAAGCCCTGAAAATATGGGTCAAGTTGACCTAGGGTTTTAGACTCCTAGGGTTTTGGTATCTAGGGTTTTGGACACCTAGGTTTTGGCCTAAGGCTGTCGGTGAGCTATTGTAATGTATAAATAGAGGTCATGAGGGCCTAGTTTGGGTTGGTACTTTGGGTTGGTATGATAATATTGTTATTATTGTTGTTGGTATTGAGTTGTTTGAGACAAGAGTATTGTGTGAGAAAGAAGTGTTGAGTACAAGAGTCTTTTGGATTGTAAGATCTTCAGTTGGGTGCGAAGATCAACTCTGTAGCTGGGTGCATAGGGAGGGGAGAGAAAGAGAGGATAAGAGAGGAGATCTGCTAGCTAAGAGCACATATAAGAACTGTATCCTTTACCTTAATATATTATAGCATAGTTTTTTGGACATATCCCTAGAGAGAGGGTGAACCACATATACTTTTTGTTGTGTGTGATTGGTACTTTGTGTCTGTCATTGATATACTATGATTGCATTACTGCTTTTGATATGATAAGTAGATGTGCAGAATAGATTTGAGTTGATAAGTGATATATGAATGTTGTGTTGTTCTTGTGTTAGATCCACATGATATTCCCTTTGGTTGTAGACATCTTCGTCCTGCAACCCCCTCATAACTACTTCAGGTGAGACTGCATCTACTTCGCAGGTGTTGTCGAAAGGGCCAGTAGTTAGGGTTTGTTGGTGTGCTCTTGGAGATGAACCCTAGGTATGCCCCTGTGCCAACATAGATGTAATATGGTGAATCAAATGAGTATGGACTAACATGGGTATTGAAACTGGGAATTTGTGATGGTTGACTCTCGAGGAAAATACTTCCCTTGAACACTAAGGCACAAACAACAGAAACACAACATGGACCAAAACATGATGCAGTGTATACTATGACTTTCAACGAGTGACCCAAAGGAGTAAATAAACTCATAGGATTGGTTAAGTGCAGAGGTTCAACGGGTTAACATGTATGAAAAACAATGTGTCATGTTCAAGGGTGACTGCAAGAGTGACTTGTGATGATTCCAAAAAATGGCTTGGCTTGCTTCCTTCAATTTTTTCCCCCATCCAGATAGATGAGTACCTCTTTTTATTTTTATGAGCTCGAGGAGGATAACATATGCTCGATATAACTCACCTTCGGTAATTTCCTCTTATTTTGTTTAACGAACCAGAAGAAGTAAGGTTTTGGTCCCATATGGGCCCTTCAATGTGTAATTTTTAACGAGTTTAGAGAATGAAAAATCGGTGGTTTTTCATGTTTAGAGAGTCTCAAAATAGATTAAAGATGACTCCAGGGTTGTACTTTTTCATAATAATAGTCTCCGAAGTCTGAAAAGGAGATAAAATTCTACTCAGGAGACGTCCTTTCAAAAAAATTTAAACGAGTGTGAAAGGAAGAAAGATCACTCGAGAATATTTTCATGTTTAGAGAGTCTGAAAAGAGATTAAAGGAGATTCCGGGGGTTCCTTTTTCGTATATCCTTACGAGTCTGAAAAAGAGATAAAAGTATACTCGGTTACATTCTCATGTTTTTTTTAGCGCGATAAAGAACTAAGACCGTTATTGTTAGTGTGACAAGGTTAAATGGGGAAATATTGATTCAAAACCTACAAGTGATGACAAATCTGCATTCCAGGGTATTAGTGACATCTCCGAAAAAGATTTTAAAACCCAAAATAGACTATAGATTAGAAAACATGAACCCTATAACAATGAAAATAGGGATACAAATGTTATTTACCATTTCATTTGTACCAAACTCTTCTAGCAGTGGTAATTTCAACTTCGGAGAGTGATTTTGAAGTTGTTGGCATCGAAGCTACAGTTAACCGTTTTCACTTCTGTCCAGATCAGGTTGGTCATTAATTCTTTCTAATATTTTTTTATGGTTTAGAATTTTATTTTAGGTAGTTTTTAGTCTCATTCTAGGATCCCTAGGAAGCCCTAGGTGCCGAAACAGAATGACACTCCCTCATAGCAGTGATGGGAGCCTTGACCGTGTTTTCGGAACCCTGTCGATGTGTTTAAGGGAGCGTCAATGCAGGATTGAAAAAAGTTGATGTTTATGCTAAAAATACCCAAAATTTTGTTGTGATGAGATGATTAATGGATTTTAATTGTATGTTCTTGCAGTTTACATCAATAGAAACCATGATCGAGTGGAAAGAGTGTGAGCATGAGCTCAATGATATAACTGCGTTGCAAAATACCCAAACAAGGGACACTTTGAGGAATTGTGGCCTCCTCAAGTACTTTAAATTGAAAAATATGAAAAAGGAAGTCCTCCTACTTAAGTATATAATTGGATTATGGGATGATGAAGAACAAGTGTTCTAGATTGAGACACAAATGTTCAAAAGCGAGCTAGATGATGTATGATTTTTGACCGGCCTCTTGAGAAGAGGGGATCCTATCATTTTTTTTGGAAAATGGACAACTCCTATGTCTACTGAGGTGTACATGGAAAATCATTGTGTTCAGGGTCATGATTGGTCAGATTCCAAATCGTGATCAAATATTTCAGATATTTGACACTTCGATCTATCTTGTTTTCCATAACCAACTTGGTAGGTAGCAATAGTGCATATTTGGCCTCAAAATCCCAAATGGATTATGCTCCACAATGCGTGGAGCCAAGGTTGTTCAAATGGAGTGCAGGTTTCCTTCTCAATGTGAAGGATCAAATTACAAAATGTAGGATTGGGAAACAAAAACAATTTAGGTATGGTTCCTCTTGGTTTCGTTCTTTCTAGAGAGAATCCCACAGATGCAGCCGCAGATTGCACTGGTGGCACGACCGATGGATGAACCTCGCATGGAAAGGTGGATGCGTTTGTATCCAATATTGAGAACTGACTCAAAATTCAAGTTTACAGTCAATTTCTTTGCTTGGTTGAGACGTCGGTTGATCGTCATTGAGGATTTCCCATACACTGAAGTAGATTTTTGGGGTAGCCTGGACTTGATACTTCTAGAGGGTATAGACTGGGATGTGTCAGGTATGAAATGAAAAACTTGTCATGTGTTTTTTGATTTTAAAATTTATATGATTTTTGTGTGTACATAGAGGGTTTTTTAATAGATGCATTATTTCATCATGTTGATAGAGGTGCATCATGTCCAGTGGAGATACCGACACTAGGGTGTTGCTGAGATGCACAGATAGTCGTAGAGCATGAGGTGGTAGTGGGGGGTCTCTTTGAGGTTGAGAGGAACCTATGAGGTATTAATATGGGTGTCCCACCTCTCAGGAGGCGATATGTACCCCTACATTTGTAGAGACACATAGTGGGGGTTCCTGAGAGTCTAAACCACTTTCTTCAATGAGTGGCCCATGCAGTTGTGTTCTTCTCAGAGCAAAACGTGGTGCAGGAGGATTAGGATCCTCTATATGTTTTTGTAGTTTTTCCATGATGATATCGTGGGCATGAGGACCCAGATTTTTCCCTTCTATTTACTTTTTGATGTAAACAAACTTTTTGATATCACACAGTTTATATATATTTCCGTGTTTTTTGGTGTCAATGATGTTTACAAATTATCTTGTGTGATGTTTTTAATGTACATGTGCTTCATTTTCTTTATAAATGTTTTTATCTAGGCATAAGATACCGATCCAAAATATAATTTGCTAGCAAATCCGAAGTTGTGTTGAGTTCTCTTGGTATGTGTCTGTATTGTGTAAATTAAAAAATTCTTTCAAGATGCCAAACTCGTAGGTGGGGACACAATAGGATAGGATTGTGAATGACATAGACTTGATTAAGATGAGAAACCACGAGTTGAGAGTCTAGGTTAATGATTATAAAAGATATACCTAGGAAGGAAGCTTAGATTAAAAGTCCAATGACAACGTGATATTGTTCCATGTTATTGGTTGACGATCCTAGGCAAACGCCTCCCGAAGTCACCAAATCATCATTGTGGTAAATGACCCAAGCTGTAGAAGTAATGTTCTGGGTGTGTCAACTAGCACCATATGCAAACCCGACAAAGATAGGAAAAGGAGATATCATTTGTGCATGCAATCAGAAGACAAAGTATAAGCGGCTAAGACAAAACTTGTACATGCAAGAGAAAAAGACACACCAAAACAAAAAATATAGTACAATAGTGTACAAAGCACATATGTTATATGTTCTATGCATAGTACTTCTTAAGGTAAAGCCCATTCTAGGGTTCACCGAGATATATTCTGTCATAGTCAACTAGGTCATAGGCACCTCTATGAAATACATGTTTTACAATGTAGGGTCCATGCCACAGAGGTTCTAACTTTCTTGTCCCTAACTTATCATGATTCTGGTCATAAACAAGGAATAGGTCTCTGTCTATGAAAGTACGAGAGTGAATGGATTTGTCATATTGAATATTCATTCATTTTTTATACGTCTTGTTAACGAGAGTGTCATCATGATGTGTTTCGTCCAACCTAGTCAGATATAGGAAACGTTCCTCTTCAGCAGAGGTGTGAGGCAGGAGTTCTACTTTGAGTTTCAATGAAGGAATTTTGCACTCGGTTAGTAATATTGCTTCGACACCATATACCAACTGGAAAGGAGTGAATCTAGTTTCAGTTTTCATTGAGGTGCAGTAAACCCAGAGGGCAGAGAAAAGTTGCAAATTCCAATAAGTTTTGTTTGCCCCCACCATACATTGGATCATGGTTTTAAGGTCTTTGTTAATAGATTCAACTTTTTCGTTTGCTTGAGGATAGTAGGGGGAGGAGTTCTCATGAAAAAAACCCAACTTGACATGTAACTCACTCATCATATGGTTTTGAAAATGTGAACCATGATTAGTGACAATGGCTTGTGGAACACCAAAGCAAGTGATGATGTGGTTGAAGATGAAGAGAGTTGTAGTATGACCATCATTAAGAAAAGTATGCATAGCCTCAACCCATTTTGTGAAGTAATCAATCAAAACGATGATATAATCGTTCCCCCGACTGAGGAAGGCTTACATTGCATAAAATTAATGCCCCATTTGGAAAAGGGTCCGATGGCGACAATAGGTTGTAGCAGAGCAGGGTGGGTGCCTTCTTTTTTATGAAAACATTGGCAAGGTGGGCATATTTTGACAACCTCAATACAATCTTTGAATATGGAGGGCCAAAAGTAAATGACACGTAAGATTTTCTAATATGTAGCCATCCTAGAAAGGTGACTACCACATGCTCTAAGGTGACAGTCATTTAGAACACGTCCATCCTCATCATGAGTTAAACAACGCCATAAGATAGTGTCAATACAATGGCGATACAAAGTGTCACCAATGATAAGGTAGCGTTATAATGGTGGCGAATACGATGGCGTTCTTCATGAGAGATATCGGGCTGAAAACCTTGGGTTTGAATATAAAGGAGGATATCTCCATACCAAGGGTTGGACATGTTAATGAGGAACAAAGATTCATCGGGGAGAGAATCATTGGGCTCAATTTCTTCATCAACATGGGGAAGATTGTAGATGAGTTATGCAAAAACCAAGGACTTTTTAGATTTTGATTTGGAAAACTCCAGATCGAATTCCTGAAGAATAATGATCCATTTGGAATATTTTCCCCCAAGGACTTGACGTGTCATAATATGATACATGGTTTCCAAGTCCACAATGACCGTGGTAGTGCGTAACAGGATGTAATGGTGAAATATCTAGATGACAATGACGACTTCTAGATCCAACTTTTCAACATGTGAATATCGAAGCTCAGGACCAGATAGACTCTTTCTCAGATAATAGATCACATGTTCCTCACCGTTATGGTCCTCTTGAACTAACACCATAGCGATAGTGGAAGTAGAGGCTACCAAATAAAGGATATAGTCTCTTGCATAATTGAGAGGATGAAAAATAGGTGTATGGGTCAATGCATTCTTAAGAGCATCGAAATATCATTGAGAAGTGTCATCCCAGATGAAAGGAGTGTCTTTCTGCAACAATCTCACAAATCCTTTAGTAAGATTTGTGTAATTACATATAAAACGACGAAGAAAGTTTTATTTACCTTGCAAACTTTGTAGTTGGGTCAGATTGCTGGGAGGAGGTAAAGAAATAATAGCTTTAATATTTAATGGATCCACCCTAATCCCATATTTGGAGACAACGAAATCAAAGAGTCAACCTGATTCAACAACGAAGATTCATTTGTGTGGGTTCAAACGGATATGGTAGAACCGACATCGAAGAAAAATGGCCTGTATATGACCAATATGGTCTGATCGACTGGATTAATGGGCAGGTAAATCATCGAGGTAAGGTTCCGCAATATGTTTGATATCGTGGAAAGCATACGACATGGCCCACTGGAAAGTGGCACCAACATTTTTGAGACCAAAAGGTAATTTCTGATAGGCGAAATTTCCCCACGAGCAGATGAAGGTTGTCTTATGTTGATCAACAGGTAGAATGTCAATATGCTTATATCCTGAAAATCCATCCATGAAAGAGAAAATAACACTGCCAGCGCAATTATCAATTATTTGGTCAATGAAGGGTGTGGGGTAATTGCCTTTGGGACAAGCCTTGTTAAGATCCCTATAATCAACTCAGTCATCAATGGTTCCTTTCTTTTTAGCAAACAAAACAATGTTACAAAACCCATTCCATCAAGGGGACAGGATAAATAAAGCCATATTTTAACAGTTTTTCAACTTCTGCCTTTATGGTCGCGGTTTTCTTAGGATGAATTGGGTGGAGTTTTTGTCGTACAGGTTTAATGCCTGGGTAATTTTTTATTTCATGCACAATGATCGGTGGATCGATCTCGGGCATTTCCTCGTAGCTCCAAGCGAAGACATTGAGAAATTATTTAAATAAAGTGGTGTAAGAAGCCACTTCCTCGGGCGAAAAATTAGCACCAACATGAACATTTTCCACTATACCTTCTTTGATCTAGATATCAATAGAAATCGTAGAGGAGATGTTTCCTAAATTCCCCTCGGAAGTAGTATCCTGGGTAAGTATAGGAGATTGGAGAGAATCAACAACATCAAGGGGAAATATAGAGTGTATATCTTCTTGAATTTCTTCTAGAGGAGGAAGAGAAGGAGATCGATGATGATTGTCATACCAAGGTACCTCGTCAATACTAAGCATTTCCATAATGGATTCGATTGATGGAAAAATTTGGGAAATGCAGTCAAAAGAAAAGGATAAGGAATTCAACCAAGATGACAATGAATAAGTGTTGGATGCCAATAGATGTTGGTCATCAAAGGAGGGAGAGGAAGATTGGATCACATCGTATGAATCCTTAGCTAGACTAAGTGGCATAGTGTCACCCAGTGCATAAAATTCTAAAGGACTAGGCACAAGCCAAGGATCAAATGATTCTAAAGATTGGTAGGCCATAGTCGAAATCATATTGATTGTGGCAATATGTTGTGTGGTGGGAGGAAGTGGTGCAGGGAAAGTACCCATAAGGGAATAATATTTTAAAATACCTACACCAACACTTTCATAAGTGATTCTACTATCTCCCAAGAAAGGAATTTTTTTGGTGGAGGTAGTGCGAGCATCGGGTGTACAATAATCTAATTGGTCGATAGTGAAATTTTTTCCTTGATGAGGGAATTGTACACATCGAAAAACCGATGAAGAGACGACAATCATGGCATAAAACCAACTTCTTGCTAATAAAAAATTTTAATCAAGGGGAGCATCAACTACCTCTACATCAATAAAGACTGTCTTACCTCCCAACTGAATGGCTAAGGACTACAAGAGTCCGTGAGGATGAAAACCTCTCCCGTTGAATGCTTGTAACATTGTAGGGGATTGGTTAAGCACAAGTGATTTTAATCCTTTCCAACAAGATATTGACATGACACAAGTGGAATCTCCCTCATCCAAGATGGTGTGGTGAATGTGTTGGTTATGAACAAAGACATCAATTTGAAAAGTAAGTTGGTGAGAAAGTCATGACTTGAATTTGTCTAGGTTAAACATAATATTTTTTGATGACTCGAGATCAATGGCGCCAATAGCAGCCAAGAGAATTATGCGTTGACTAGGGTAGTGTTGTATAACTTCAAGAGAGGACAAAGCACACGGTGCTTGAGCCAAATATTCAACAATGTTGTAGTTTTGGGCGGCACGTGAACTAGGACTAAACGTTGATTTGTGGATAGTTCTCTTAGGAAGGTGTAGAATAGAGTCAAAAGTAGGGTTTTCTATCTGAAGTGATCCATATGAAGGACTAATAGATGGAGGACTAACAGAGGCGGGATATGGATTTGATGGAGTACCATTATTGACCTTGTAATTATCAAGTTTAGCCGGTGTGTCGTATGCGGTAGTGCGAGTGGTTAAATCAATCCCATTGAACATATAAATATGAGCACTCATCTAGGATTCATCACTAGAAGGATGGCCAGAACTGCCCCCTGTGGGAGGGAAAAGTGCTTGAGAAATCATGGATTGTTGCTGAGGAAAAGGTTGTGTTAACATGGCAGGTTGAGAATTCCCTTTGAAATTTTTTGCAACTTTGTCACGATGTGGACAGTCTTAGGTGAAATGATCTTCACCACAAATAAGACATGGGAATTTTGGTTTTCGTTGTGGTTTCTTTTCAGTAGAAGGCGGTGGAGTTTGGGTTTTGGGATGTTATTTATTATTATTGTTCTTTTTGTGTTTATTTTTTGTTTTCTTCTTACCTTTAGATTGTTGTGAAGAGGCATATTGGACTACATTCACCTCGAAGATTTGATTTGGGAGGGAGGTAGAGGAGAGTGAAGTCAAACTGGTAACAGGTGTTTAAACAAAGCGATTTACTGTTCCAGTCAATTGTGATGTGTATTGGGTTTTGATGGTACCGATAACTCCATTCACATGTGCTGTTTTTGAAGTTTTGGATGGATCGGTAGGAGTACGAGAAACATTTGGAATCAATTTGTACAAAGTACCCGATTGTGAATAAACCAAATCTAAGTATTGAGCTCGAGAAATTAATTCTTCCTCAGTGACTATACCACCCATGATGAAATCATGAGAAATTAGGGGTAAAATATATTTAGTAAACCATTTTGCCAATAACTGATTCCTGTCACTTTAACCAGCCTTCGTCATCGTCTCCACTCATGAATGTGATCAGAGATATGCACATAGTTCATTTGAAAAAGAGAGGTTAAAATTTCTGTACCCGTCTAGTAATGGATGGGTAATTGAAAATGTGTGATAAAGGCCATAGCAAGGGAGTAGAAATTTTGAAAAGAACCACACTGAATTTCAATGTACCACTTGGTTGAAGAACCCATAAGAGTGCACTGGAAGAGACGTAAACATATAGAATCATCCATTAATGAGTTTGATGAACACCATAAATGGAATGTCATCACATGGTTGTTTGGGTCTTCTCTAGGTTTATCGTCAAACTTGGGGATGTCAGAAGGTAACTTAGCAGGAATTATTGGCCAAAATGGAAAATGCAATATGGGATCATTTGTCAACCAAGACAAGTCTGGGAGATCCAAAGTGGCAAGGAAGGGTAATTTTCGGTTAACCTAAGGGTGATAATGGTGTGGCATAGGGACACCAGTGGGGCCATAAATTGGTTGAGGTGGATAATTGTATCCAGTAGGCCCTCCCATATGTGGTTGTTGTTGGCCAGGATAAATAGGATTCGATGGTTTTTGAGGAATATTCATGAGTGGGGTAAAACATGATGGATTACGAGAAGTATAAGTTAGTTGATTCGGTTATGGGGGATAAAAAAATTTCCCTTAAGGGGGGTAAACAATTTGTCCCTGAGGAGAGTAAACATTAGCCCCTTGGGGAGGATAAACATTAGACCCTTGGGGAGGATAAGGTTGTTGTCCTTGAGGACCCCAGGTGGGATTTGGGACACCCAAATAAGGTTGTCCAAAATATAGTCTATAATGAATAGGATTTGATACTCCTCCTTGTGGGTTATGATATGATTTCCCCCCATGGTAGGGTTGATTAAACATACCTCCTGAAAGTACTCCCCAAGATTGTGAAGGGTTTCTAATAAAATAAGTTTTCCCCCTTGCCATAAGTTGATTTACAACTTGGGTTTGTCTAGTAAAAGGAGGGTTTCCTCCTGAAGGAACATGCAAAGGTGGATGTCCCCCAGGAGGCGTTGGTGTGCTAAAGGATGGTTTTCCCCCAAGAGGGATGGGTCCACTAGATGGTGGTTGCCCCCTAGTCAGGATATGTCCTACAGTTGGTTGTCTGTGTCTGGAAAGGGTCTGCATTCTCTGTTGTAAAGGTGTTCCAACATGATTTTGTGGAACATTAGGAGCTGTAGTGTGAAGAGGTGTACAGGTGGGAATAGCGGTTAAAGTGCCTTTTGTATGAGTAGAAGTGATGACTCCAGCATTAAGGTGGACTTGTGTTGACGTAACACCAGGATCAATGACTTGTTTGATGGGATGATCAATAGTTTGACCAGATGGTACTACCTCAGTGGAAAGAGGATCATGAGGATTGAGAGGCTGTCAAATATATTCAAAATGCTCATAAAGATCACGTCCTGATGGAGTCCATACAGAACGAGAAGGTGTATGATGTGGATCTATTGCATTAGTAGGACTAATGGGGGTCCAATAGTCATCACTAAAAGGTGGTTATGTTGATCCCATATATATCTCGGTAATTAGCCTCAATGGAAAACCTGGGACTTCTTCTTATATAAAGTTACCGAGAAAGTCTAATCAAACCAAGAGTGGTTCAATAGGAGCTTCTGACACATGTGTAGAATGAGGAGTGGGATTCTCAATTGTAACCAAGGCTCTTTCTGAATTTTCTAACAAAGGAGTAACAACACTCCCAGCGTCAGAGCGATTTTCTACCTCTTCACGATAAATGTCTTTTGGTGAGTTAGGAGTTAAGTGTTGGTATCCTTCTTCTAGAGGAATTCCTTGCATCCTACGTGATCACGAATACCCTTATCATCTAAAAGCTCAATTTTGGAAAACTATTTAAAACAACAACACACGCTAAAAATCTATTAACACCAACAAGCAAACAAACCTTCTCTCAATGACCATACTAGTTGGTGATGAAGTCCAACATCGTGTGATCAATTCAAGAAGGGGCTAGAATATGAGTGGGTGGAATAGTTATGATGGTGACTTGCTTAACAGACTTATTCCTTGGTGCAATCTTCCAAACAGTAATCGTGGATTTACCCTCCAAGGATCCTGAGTGAGTTTGACCACCATTTGTTCCAGGTACAATGAATACTTCCCTTCATCGTCACCTTGTGTAAAGACCCTAAATATTATGGCTACTAAAGACATCAACTCACATTCAGCCCTTGGGCAGGTACAATCGACAGTCTAGTCCGAGCATATGGGCAGGATAACTGTTGAAAATTCAACAAGAAACATGTGTCTAATTTACTTTTCCCTTAAATAAATTGGACAATAAACATTAATCTATTATTTCATTCATAACTAAGTGAGTTGGATTTGTAACAAAACTATAAGTGTAGTTAAGTGAGTTAAGCTCGGTTGTACTAGTTGTAACTAAACTTGAACTAGTGAGAGTTCAGTCAATCAGTGAACTCACATGCAACTGAAGATTTACCATGGTTAACTACATGCATGTCAGATCCAGTGGAGACTCATTTGAGATAACAGGTGAAAGGGACAATTTGGCTATCAGTTTTGATTTGATCACACATGCAGTGGATATGCTTATGAGCATGTGAAAACTAGGCAATTTGTATTCAGATGTGAGAATTCTAATTGTAGGGATTTGTGCAGAGGAGGTAGGCTATCTGGACACAGAGAATTGGCACATGTATTTGTTGATTTGTGTATGACAGTGTGAGATGATTGTATTGTACTGAGAGCTCTTGGATTAGAGTTTTGTATGAGATTGAGTCATGATTCATGATATACATAATATATGATAGTGGGTTTTTTAGCTTTACGCTTTCCTGGTAAAACTTCTATGTTATGTGTTATTGATATTTCACTTTGTGATCGTGGTTTAAATTTTTCTGCAAGAATAATAGTAGAAGCGATTATGTATTTAGCAGTGGCATATAATTGTTAGATCAAGAGAATTGCAGGAAATACTTAATTTGTATTGAAATTTCTACATGGTATCAGAGCCACGGAGCTAGGGCAGAGCCACGGAGCTACGGAAGTGAGGTGTGAAATTTTTTTTATTTTCACAAGTCCCATATCTAGCAGGGTGTGAACTTTAGTACTGTAGACTACGCACAGTTCTCAAAGCATAAATTCTCACACCCTAGTCAAAGGAGAGGTGCGAACTTCCCTGAGAATTCTCATAGGCTGATCAAGGGAGAGGTGCGAACCTCCCTCACCCTACAGTGCATTATAGTGTGAACCTCCCAGTCAAGTTTGCAGGCTATACATAGGTAGGGTGCGAACTTCCCTCAGGCTACTTACAGGTGGGGTGCAAACCTCCCAGGGAAAGAGGGATTGTAGCGGTTGAGTTTGTGGTTGGATAAAATTTGAATTTGCAATATTTTCTTGGTGCGAAAGTTGATTCAAGATCGAAATGTATTTCAATGGCTTGAGGTTGGAGTATGCACTCGAGGGAAGCTTGAACTACATTAATTGGAAGGATAGGATGGAAGTAGTACTCAAAGACAATGGCTTGAAGGATTACATTGACAAAGATGTTCCTAAGCTAGATGTGACAGACACTGTAAATCTTGATGCATGGCAAAAGAAAGTGGAAAAGGTGAGGAGGATTCTGTTGGAGGGAGTACGAGACCAAATTGTCTCAAGTCTCCATGGAAAAACTACACCACATGAAACGTGGAAGGTTTTGATGGATCTGTTCCAAAATAGTAGTGACCATAGGAAATTAGCACTCAAAGATAAACTCAGGAAGATCAAGATGGAGAAGGGCGACACTATTCCAAAATATCTCATGTAGTTTGTCCAATGTCGAGATGAGCTTAGAAGTGTAGGAATAATAGTCGCTTCTGATGATTTGGTGAGTTTGGCTCTCCTAGGACTTCCTAAGAGTTGGCACATTTATCAAGACTTTGTCAATGGAAGGGAAACATTGCTGGATTGGGAATGACTATGGTTGGATCTAGTGCAAGAGGATTTCAGGTGTAACACCAGAGATGGATCTTCATCAAAGCATGATGATGAAGAGGATTGTGCTTTGACTTCCAAGGCAAGGAAAGGGAAAGGGAAGAAATTCCATCCAAAATTCGAGTCTAAAGTCAAGAAGTTGGATTTGTCCAAAGTGAAATGTTTTCACTGTCACGAACATGGGCATCTCACTACTAACTGTCGAGGAAGAACAAGACGGTTGTTGGAGTTGTAACTGGTGAGGCTCTTGTCTCACAATTTGAACTTGACTTTGCTTTGATTGCATGCATGGCTTCAAGTGCATTGGGATCGGTGTGGTATTTGGATAGTGGCGCTTCCTTCCACATGACGGGTGTTGCGCCTCTTTTCTCACCTAAATGAGAAAAACAGAGGTGCTTACAAGCTTAGTTGGGTTAGCTAAGAAAGACAACAGTGAAGGAAAGGGTTATAAAAAGAAACATAAAATACTAATCTAAGAAAGGAAAGAAAAACTAAACTATTGAGCATAAGGACATAAGAACAAGAAACCAATAAGACTCATGTCACCAATGGATAGGATTGTATTAGTGAAAAGAAAACACCGAGAAGAAAGAGGACTTTGGGTCCCTTCTTCCTCCAAGGGAGGGCTCTTGGACCCCCACAATTTGAGCTCTTCTTACAAATTTGAAAACTTGAAAGAAATCCTGAAAGAATCCCAATCTAATCCACTCAAAAGGTTTGATGGATTGCCCAAATGTAATGATGCTAGTATACTCTTGATGAGAAAAGAGGATTCCCCAAGAGAATAGCAACAACATAACCTTGCAAATGAATTCCTTGAAAATGTAGTGCACCCATGGCCTTGTTTTATAGAATCACTTTGAGGTATTGTGCAACCATCTTTTAGTGTGAAAAGGGGCTATTTAGGTCATTTTTAGGTCTTTGACTAGCCACCTAGTCGGATCCAGTAGAGATTTGGATGTCAAATCAACTTGGCAGCTGAACCCGAAGTGGGTGGGAGGCCGACCAATCTCATAAATGTGTCGTTCTCAGGTGTGCATGGGTTTTAGTGACCACAGTCGCACATCATGCACATGTGCGCTTTTATTGTGTTTATGGATGGTGTATGTGCGCGCACGCCCTATCTAGTCATATCGCACCTTGATTTTATCATTGGTTGTATAGTTTTGGACCTTTTGAAAATGCTTTTTTGGTAATTTTGGTCCATGGGTGAACTCATAACTGTTTGAAGATGTTGGATTCCTGTAACTGTTTGTAGATAAAATTTTAGTGATAACAGATGCCCCTTGATGGATGAGGTTAGGAGCATACGTATAGACGAAATTCATCAATGTTTCTTCTACTGAGAGTGTCATTGTAAGAGAGAGCGATAGTGAGAGTATCAAGAGTGACCCATTGGAGGGAGAAGGGAACCTATAGGACCCAGCCTTCCATAAGCTGTGTAAAAATAAATTGTGTACAAACGAGGTGGGGATGCCCCATGCTCGTGTCATGTAACTCAAAAAAGAATGGTGTTGTATAGTAACTGAAATGATGTGTTGATGTAGACAACTGCAGCGCCCTGGGGGGTGGTCGTGATAAAGGTACAGGACAATTCTGTGGAGGAACATACTCTGAATAGTAGGAAATGACACATGTAAGAAGTATCATGGATTCTGTAGGCATTGATAGTCTAGCCAAGTTCAGAGGTCTTCAGCAAATATAAGAAACAACTGCAATAGTCGCAAAGTAAGAACCACTGTAACATGAGAAAGTGTTAAAGTCAAATATTGTCGGGGTCAACGACAGTAGAGAGAAATTATGGTTCTCCCTATTCCATCCAAGACCTCTCATTGAAAAGGTAATGAGAGTCAAGATACCGTCGCCCTTCTGGAAACTGTGTTGATGTCGACAAAAAGGGGGATGTGACTCCAAGAAGAAAAGGGCTTCGTGAGATCTACTAGGTGAGGTTAGGAATTGAGGAGGTACATGGACGAAGTCAAGATGTATGAAGACTCAAGACTTCCCTTAGTTGGGGGTATATGCGAAGTATAAGTGGCCGAAACCGTTCAACTAGGCCGAGTGTCAGGGGGACAACAGGTCGTGGGATAAGTTGTGCCAGAGGCGGGACAAAGTGAACAAACTCAGAGAGCAGAGGTAGGTGGCCAGTGGGATACTCAGAGTATATGGATGTTTTCAATAGGAGTATATGATAAGGAGTGCCCCAACCAAGGGTGAAATGGGTTGAATTTGCCAAGAAGGTCACCAAAGGTGACGATAAAAAGCTATGTAACATGCTAGGAATCAAGGTTTAATTACAAAAAGAATGAAAAAAAAAATCTGTGGGGATAATAATGCAGATACAGAAACGGGTGCCCCAGTGTAAGATGGCTTGACCTGGGGGTGGCACAAGTTAGTGGAAAAAACAAGTGGAGGGTGGGGGGCCCATAGGCTAGTTTCTGTAGTAGGGAAATGTATGGAGGGCCATCTGAGGATGGGTAGACTGATGATGGGTAAATGATGTTGTGGGAGTGAAGTCAAAATAATCTATGAGGAAGTGTCCTGGGAGTCCATTGGGAAGGCTAGCAAAATGAGGAGAAGGAGTATGTGGCTGATTCACAACATGATGTAAGACTATCGGGACTCCCATCCCTAAAAGGTTGAAAACAACATGAGTGTCAAAGTGCCAAGGGGTACTATGAATAGGACAACTCATGTGGGGGAGAATGCTACCGTGTGACAGTACCCAAAAACGCAAATGGAGGTGGTGGTACTGCAGAGCCGGATATGGGGACCCTAAAGGAAAATTTCAGAGGGTGTGACTGGAGATGCAATTGAGATTTAGAGGGAATGATTACATGCCAGTGTTGATTATATACCTGAAGGGGTTTCACTGATGTATGGCGACCAAGTACCTACACAAATGAAAACCAAATACCCGACGTGAACAATATCTGAAGAGAATCAAACATACAAGCATGTATTTGATAATTTTGAACATGAGCATGCGTACCTGGACGGCGTAGGGGGAAAAAAAAAAAATCTCCCCGGGGGCTAAGGATGAAAAGTGGCATGGGAACTGTCTTGATGTAGAGGATGGGGTACTGATCTTGTGGCTGAAGACAGATTGAAAAATAGACACCCGGAGCTCCTGGAATGGGGTCTGGAAGTTTGGAAAAAAGGACTATGTATAGCTGTAGGGCCCACATTGCCACCTCATTTGTACCTACTGTCAGAGTGATTGGACGAGAGATATTTAGAGGAGATTTGGAGATTCCGAGAGAACGAGGTAGTCGATTAAGGACCAGTGAGATTCAGGTTAGTGTTCTGATCATCCTGCATAGAATTAGGTTTTCTTTTTGTGGGCAGGGCCTGTACAGAGGGCCGTACAGGGAGTTTTGTGGGTGTGCCCCCCCAAGTGCAGAAGAGCACTTTTCCTGGGGATTGATTCTGCATGCCAAGATGGTAGGGTAGCTCGATAGGTGTCAGGTTGCAGATGCAGGGGACTTTGCTTTTGGGCCCATCTTGGTGGCATGGTTCTTGGAGAGGGTGCTGATGTTGCACCCTAGATTTTTATTGGGCACACTTGGTGCATAAGAGCCGCGAATGAGGCAGTGGTCGTGGATTTTGATTTTCCATGATGGTGGTGAGGGTGGCCATTTTTTCATGGCTGAGGCTACACAGGTGTGGAAGAATATGTTGTAGATCATATACAATATCCATACTGTGGGGTTGACTTCCGGGGTGATCTGGATATGGTGTTACCTCCGGGAGAGGTGTTTGACCACTGAGGTATGTTTGTGATTTGTTTGATATGTTTATTTTTGAGATAGTATGAACTATGTATTATGTATAGATGGATAATGATGCTATCCTTTGTTTTTTTGTATGTGCAGATGTGGGACCTCATGGGAGTGAGTTTGATTTGGTGAGAGTGTCAGCTCGTTAGGGGCCGGTGAGGCCTTAACGGGGGGAGCCGCAGGTGGGAGAGAGATGATGGCATGAGGATGTGGAGGTGAGACCAACTGGTGAGGAGAGGGTGTCTAGGAGACGTCATTTCGATGACCCTAGTGCAAGGCCATCGCATGCTCCTCTGGCTGAGGCCGGGGGAGATTTTGAGGATATTCGTCGCCGCTTGGAAGCAGTGCTACAGGGAGTGCCTGAGGGCATGTGGTCATGCATCCAGGATGAGGGCATCTTGGAGTAGTGTGTGGGAGTTCCGCGGATGTGGTGGACTGTGGTTCGGTGAGCAGTAGTAGCAGGTGCTACGATGACCGGGTGGTTACCTCCAGGTCCAGAGGGACCGATTGTGGGTGGGGCACCACCGCCTAAGGGAGGGCCAGGAGGTGGTGCTCTAGAGGCACCATGAGTGTCTCTCTGTGTATTTTTGTATATTATATATAGGCCAGTGAGCCCATTTTGGTGTAGTGACACCAGTTTTGTGCCAAGGTGCTTCACTGGCCTATGGATTTTGTATATGATGTATTCTATGTGTATGTAAACATTTTGATGGCACTGGTGACCGATTTATATATATGGATATACATTTTTTGGTCTTTGTGGTGTTCACATGTGTGTGAGAATGTTTTTTTGTTTTAATGTTATTTATGATGTCTAATCTATATATGCTGTGACAGACTCTTGATGGTTTATGTGTGTGTAAAGGTATCACGATGTGATATATGCCAATCGAGTATAATGTTAGCTAGGTTATCTGTGATTTGATTGAATTATCTTGGAATATGTGTAAATGTAGTGAAATCAAAATGTTGAGATAAAAGTCTAACTTGCAGGTATTTGCGAAAGAGGCAAGGATTGCGGACCTAGTACACATTGTTGAGTTGGAGGATGACTAGTTGGGAGTCAAGTAAGATGCTAAGGTGATGAATATGACGATGGATGGAATCGACGAGGAGGCCAATAATAGAAGTGTATTCAGCTTGGTTGTTGGTTGCTGAACCCAAACATATGCTGCTAGAGTGGAGCAGTTCATGTGAGGGGGACTAGAGGGCCCAAGTTGTTGAAGTGAGATTTTGTGTCCAATGGCTGGCGCCGTTGGCGTAAACGATGTGGTAGGCTGGTGGAGGAAGAATCTTTCAATAACACAAATGGTAGTTTAGACATGAGGTATGGAAAAAGGATTAAAATCACTACAAAAGAAATAACCTAATGTAGAATGGTTATGCTTAGGCATAAAATTTCTTTAAGTATAACCCGTTGATGGGTTCTTTAAGAGAGAGGCCCTCGAGAGAAGCCAAGATGTAGGCACCTTTGGTGAGGAAATGTTGGATAATTTAGGGGCCATGCCATAGTGACTCGAACTTTCCATGACCGAGGGTATCGTGAGCGATATCGTAATCTAGGACGAAGTCGCCTTCGTGAAATGAGCAAAGGTTAACATGGGAATCAAAGGTGGCCTTTGACCAGTTTTTGGCTGCCTCATTGTTCTGTAATGGATATTGACGATCTTCATCCAGGGACTCTAAGTTCAGCAAACACTGCTCCATTGAAGCAGTGTTAGGTAATAGCTCAATTGCGGTGTGTAAAGTGGGAATTTCACACTTGATAGGAAGAGTGGCCTTGACCCCATGGACTAGATGAAATGGTGTGAAAGAAGTGGTCATTTTCATGGCCGTACGGTAATCCCATAGCGCAGAAAATAACATATGATGCCAATTGGTGTTATGTTTGTTAAGCATGAGCTGTAACATGGTTTTGAGGACCTTGTTAACTGCTTCGACCTATCCATTGGACTGAGGTTAATATGGTGAGGAAAACTCATGGGAGAATCCTAACCGGGATGAGAGTTAGACAAAAATCTCATTCTCGAAATGTTTCCCGTGATGAGAGACTAGTTGGAGTGGTACTCCAAAGCGGGATATGACGTGACTAAAGAAAAAATGCCCTACCGTGTCAATGGTGTTGTTGAAGGTAGGCATGGATTCAACCCATTTTGTGAAGTAATCGACAGGGACGACGATGAATTTGTGTCCATTGCTGGATGGGGGATTACAAGTCATGAAGTCAATGCCCCATTTACAAAAGGGGCCGGTAGTAATGACTGGGTGAAGAAGAGCGGGTGGTGCTCGTGCTTTGTTGGCGTAAAGATGACATTTATCGCATCACTTCATGACATGAATGCAATTGTGAAACAATGTAGGCCAAAAATAACTTTCTTGGATGATTTTATGAGTGGTGGACATCCCTAAGAGATGGCCCTTGAATGCGTCGTTGTGACAGTCATTCAAGACTCTATCGGCCTTGTCAATAGTCAAGCATCAACAAAGTATGGTGTCGATCCCTTGTCGATATAAGATATCTCTGATGAGGAGATATTGGGGGGCCTGGTGGTAAATACGATGGAGATCATCTCATGAGAGGTGGTTACCGAACTTTTGGGTTCAGAGGTAGATGAAGAGGTCGTCGTACCAAGGATCATCCGAAGTGATATAAAAGAGATGTTCATCGGGGAAGTCAGTATTGACGGGGGCACTGGTAGTATCAAAGGGGAAGGCTATGACAAGTTCGGCGAGGATGAGAGCTTTCTTGCTCTTGGGTGTTGAAAATTCAAGATCGTACTCCTGAAGGATAACGATCCATTGGGAAAATTTTCCATTAATTTTTCGACGAATGAGCAAGTATCGCATGGGGCTGGAATCCGCTATGACTTTTATTATGCGAAGCAGAATGTAATGGTGTAGTTTATGGACTGCGAGGATGACTGCAAGGGCTAGTTTCTCTTCGTGATTATACTTCAAGGGTGGCCCTGAGAGGTTTTTATTAATGTAGTAAATGGCATGCTCACGATTGTCATTGACGATTTGGATGAGAACTCCTGCTACTGAGATAATTGATGTTGATATGTAGAGGATATAGTCACGATTATAGTCGGGTGAACTAATTAAAGGGGTGTTGGAGAGTGCCATTTTACGGCTGTTGAATGCTTTTTGGGCATGTTCATCCCAGTGGAATGGGATGTCATGGCGTAGTAAGAGAAGGAAATCATGTGCTCGAGTGGCATAGTCTGGGACAAATCGCCATAAAATGTTAGCTTTTTCTTGTAGTCTGTAGAGTTGGCGTAAATTCCGGGGGGGGTGGAATTTTTGTGATGGCCTAGACTTTGAGGGGGTCCATGGTAATAGCACTTTGTGAAATGATGAATCCGAGGAGGCGCTCGAAAGTGACACAGAATACACACTTGAGGGGGTTCAAGCAGATGTTGTATTGATGACACCGTTGGAAGATGATCCATAAATCATCAAGATGTTGGGTGCGATTTGGATCGAGCTGTGAGGTCGTCCAAGTATGCAAGGATGATATGAGCTAGATTGTGAAAAATGTATGTCATAGCCCATTGGAAAGTTGCACCAATGTTTTTTAGGCCAAAATGCATGGCATGATATGAAAAAGTACCCCAGGGGGTGGTAAATGAAGTTTTGTATTGATCAGCTAGGTGGACTTGGATTTGGTTATAGCCAGAGAAACCGTTCATGAAGGATAAAGCCTCGTGGTCAGCGCATTCATTGATAATTTGATCGATGAAAGGAATTGGAAAGTTGTCTTTGGGACATGCGCGATTGAGATATCAAAAGTCCATGCAAACACAAATAGTGCCCTGTTTTTTGTTAATGGGTACAGGGTTGGAAACCCATGAGGTATAGGCTATGGGGTAGATGAACCCAGTCGCACATAATTTGTCAATCTTGGATTTGATAGTCGCGGCTTTGGATGGGTGTAGTGGTCATTTTTTTTGATGAACTGGTGTAATATTAGGCTAGGTGTCAATGCGATGTTCGACAATAGAGGGATCAAGGCTAGGCATCTCTGTGTATGACCAAGAAAAAATATCCTGGTATTCTTGGAAGAGGGTTTTATAGGCGGTGATTTCGTGAAGAGTGCATGTGACGCCAATGGTGATTTCCTCGATGACTCCATTTTTGATGGAAATATTGATTTTGGTGGTAGGGGAAATGTTGGCCATATTGCCTTCTTCAAAAGCATCAAGGGTAGGGATGGGGTTGTTGAACTAGTCGATATGCCCTAATGGGATAAAATCCTTGGTTTCGACTGCGTATATGGGGTGTTGGTTAGGAGGCATGAAGGCTTCCTATGGAAAGAAGAGAACTCGGTGGTGTAGCGCATCCCATGGGTAGTCGGGGGTGTTTAATGCTTCAAGTATGTCCTCATCACAGTGGAATTGGTGGGAATACAACGGATCGTAAAGAGTGATATTGGTGACTGTCACTGTGTGGTGGTCCTCTAGTGATGAAGAAGCAGGGGGAATGACACAATGATATTGCAATGGTTCGCTCGACATAAACCAAATATCGAGGTACTAAGGAGTACTAGTGGTAGTTGGGCGTAAAATTTCCATGGGGAAATGAACGGGATTATTGGGGGGATTTGGGGGTAAATCCTTGTATAAGTCATCTAAGAACCATAGAGGAATAGGGAGTGATTCTGGTTCTGGAGAAATGATATGAAGAGTCTCTAGTGATGAGGTAAGGTTAATCATCGATTCTATAGGGGGTGCAGGGGTTTGAATCAGGTTCATTTGGCGTTGCCTATATTCAATGATCATAGGACATTGATATGTAAAATGATCTAAGGATTCGCATAGAGAGCAAGGGCATCTCATGCATTCGTTGACTGACGTCGTGACATAATGGATGTCAGTGATGTTTGGTGGGGATGATGTAGTTGGACTGGGTTCGTGCTGGAAGCTTTGATGTACTGCTACTAATGTCTGTTGGAATTGAGGTAGCGCTGGGAAATGGTGTGTATAATGGCCATATTATGAACATATAGCACAATCGAATTTGGTTCGCATCCCTTTTCTACTTATGTTAGGGGAGGTAGCAACAATACTTGCTATAGTGATGAACGATGATGGTGTTTGATTGAGTTGAATTAGGTTACGTAACTAGGGTAGAGATGGGAATTTATTGGTTGGGTGTCCATCTTTCTCACATAGCGCGCAAGGAGGTTGGACGCCTGGGGGAAGTGGAGTTGTGGGATCCTTCTTCTTTTGCCTGCCCCCAGCTGTGGCAGGGAGGTGAGTGAGTGGGGGTGTAGAGGGTATGGTGGGAGTGAGTATGGGAATCGTTAATGGGATTCCTTCTGTTTGGGGGGGAAGGGATGGTTGAGGAACCATCTTTGGTGGATGTAAATACCAAAATGGGATTGCCAACACCATATTAGGGAGGGTAAGCGTTTCGGCTACTTGGAAAGCTTGTACGCCTAGTGGAGGGTAAAAGAAGGGGATTTGAGTAATGGCTTGGGGAACTATTTCCCAAACTGGGATATGGCCTTGGGGTGAGGTGAAATTGTGAACTAGTGGAGCCAACGAGTTCGCAAGAGGCTCGTGAGGGAGGGGCTCTGTGACTAGTGGGACGTCAGATATAAGAGAAGCCTCCCTGGGAGGAAGGGTATCCTCAATGTCAGTTCCTTTGGATTATATGGCACATACTTGATTGGAAGGATGAAGGAGTGGTGGTGCACCATGTTAAGTTCCTAACAATGATGGGTCTTTGAAAATTCTTGGCCCCATTTCGATGAGTGGGCATGCTTTAGGATTAGTGTGGATGAGGGGGAGAATGTTATCAATGTTGGTAGAAGGTTTAGGTTCATAATGTGAAACTTGGTCAATTGTAATGATCTTCCCATTATGGGGGAACATCATGGTTTGAAAGACAAAAGGGTCAACTGCCTTCATAGCATACATGTAGCTATGACTGAACAAGATATTGTAATCTAGTGGGGCATCGATAACTTCAATGTCAATAAGAATGGTCTTGCCCCCGAGTTCTACAGGGACATTTTGGAAGATTCCTTTAGGAGAAGATGGTCATCCGTCATAAGCTCTTAAGGTAATGACTGATGGTATGAGTTTGGGGGAACCAAGTTTCTGCCATATAGACTTGGATAAGATGCATGTGGTTGTGCCTTCATCGATGATGCACCGATGAACTGTAATGTTCCAAATTTTCACTGGGATTTGAAAAGTGATAAGAGCAGGGAGGCGAGGTTCTCCGCTGTCGAGATCAAATGTGATGAGTCGGGTATCCGTGGGGTCTACTACCTCCAAGGAAGAAAGTAATGAATTTCACTGAGTGGGACAAGTTTGAAGTACTTCTAAGACTGACATGGCAGCTGGGGATTGTGCTAAGTCATCGACCAAACTATAATCATGAGCCGCCCTAGCCTACGGGTTGTGGACATTCCTGCGCAATGGGATGCGAGGGATGCGAAGAGGTGTTTCCATGTTAAGGAAAGGAATCACCAACGGGGGTCCCATTGGTGCTGGGATTGTTTCTGGGGGAATGGGAGGAGACTCAGCGAGTGCATGGTATTGACAACTACATGTCTGTAGAAGGACTTCTTCCTCACTAGTGAGGAGGATAGTGTGATTTGTGGGATTGTTTGGGTTGAGATATTGTCCCAACTGTGGTGGGGTAGGCTGCATGTCCTGTTGGGTGTTCATCACACCTTGGTGTGGAATGGGGTTTTGCAGCACAACTGGCGGTGGTTTTTGCACGTATTGTTGTGGGGCCTGCTGAGGGCCAGGCGGTACTAGAAGATGTGGTCCATTTCCTGAGTCTTTCATTCGTTTAAAATCAACAATTTGGGGGCAATGATGAGTATAATGACCGAACTCACTGCAAAGGGCACAAGGGAAGTTGGTTCGAAGATTATTGTTATTTTTTCCTTGATGTTTGTTGTTATTTCCCCCCTGGGGGTTTTGATTCCCTTGGTTCTGGTTGCCCCCAGTAGGTTGGTTCTATTGGGGGTGATTCCCGGCTTGACTTGGGTTGTTATTGTTCTTGTTTTTCTCTTTATTTTTGGCATTATTCGACTGATGGGTCATATTTTCCGTATTCATCTATTCAAAACTTTGATATTGTTGAATGGGAGAGGGTTGAACAAAATTTACCCTAGCGTGAGGGTGTCCTTGTGGTGGAGCCATGGGTGGTGGAGGACCAGGAAATGGAAAGTACAGATTCTGTGGGGGTAATGATCCATAAGGTACATAGGAAGGCATGGCGCTTTCACTAGTACTTAGAGTATAAGCTAAGGTAGAGGGAGTACCAAAACTTGTTTGGATAGGTGGATGTATTGTGGGTGTCGTTGGTGGCCCACTGATGGGTGGAGGAAGGAAAACATTGTATGGTTGTTGAGAAGGGGGTGGAGGATAATAAGGGGTTCCTCCATATGCTGACAGATATTGAGGTGTGCCATACATTTGTGGTTGTTGGGGTTGTGGACTGTGGTGTGTGGTATTACCAATCAATCAGTCTGTTGAGTGAGACATCTCGGGTTTGTCTTGGCCAAATGGCACGGGTTTTGGGAGATCAGGAAGTACTGTGTACAAGTACACTGATTGTGAATAGATGAGGTCATATTGTTGAGCCTTACTGATGGCTTCTTATTCCAATTGAGGGAAGGTGGAAGCCACATCTTTACTGAGGAGAGAGACAAGTGATCTGAGAAACCAATCAAGACATTATTGTTTGGTGGTTTTTTCTTTGCACAAAATATGTCGTCGACGCCACTCATGGATGTGATCAGCGATATGTGTGGCTGAGGTTTGTTTGAAATTAGAGAGTAGTTCAAGACCATTGTCATGGTGGATTGGTAATTGGAAGAAGGTTAAAAATGCCTTGGCCAAGGACTCGAAAGTCGCATGGGACCCCAATTTTTTGTCTACATACCATTTGGTTGATGGGCCAATGAGTGTGTCGTGAAATAATTGTAGTTGGATGGAATCATCCATAATGCTATTGGAAGAGCACCATAAGTGGAAATTCATGACATGGTTGGCAGGGTCATCCCCTTCCTTTCCTTCAAACTTGGGGATATTTGAAGGTAGTTTGGTAGGCATTGCAGGCCATGTGGGGTCATGCAATATAGGGTCATTTGTGAGTTTGCTTAGATATGGTATGTTGAGAGAGGCCAAGTATGGCATCTGTAGTGGTGGCAGATGATTAGTTCTAGACATTGTGTGAGTGTGTTGTTTGGGGGGGACTAGGTGGGTTTGTACTTCCCCCTTGAGAGGAAGTTTCCCCCCCGCTTTTGTGTAAGGGAGAGTGAGTGGACTGTGGACCTTGGGAATTGGACCCAAGTAAGGTGGAACCAAGAAAATTTTACCCTAATATAGTGGCACTCACTGTAGTGTGTGAAGGTGGTGCCGATGAGTTGGCAAGACTAGGAACTCCCCCTAGAATAGGAGGGAGGTTTAACAAGTGTCTGGAATGGCGGGGGTTTTGTGGGTCCCCTATGGTGTCTGACTAGCTAAGTGGATGTGTGTGAATGGTGGTGAGAGTAATAAATAAACAAGAGCCTTTGTTTGCAATATTTTGAACTTTACACTATATATATCTAAATCAAATGTAATCATAAGTGCATCATAAATAAAGTGTTTTGAGAAAGATGCATATACGTGGGTAAGTGGATTTTTTCTGCGTGGGGAAATAAAAACAAAATGCTCGTTTCCTAAAAGACGTAACGCCCTTCCTCTCAAAATAGCACTGGACCTTCCAATAGCACTCGACAATGGAGTCTGAAGACATTGGAAGAGAAACTACTGAAGGATGAAGTGATCAATTATAATGAGGGGTAGAGGGGGCATATCCCGAAAGAACTGGCAATATTTCCCAATAGCCACACAAAATCCGATCAAGGTGCAATTGCAGCACACAATTGCCACATGGGTAGATGTCCTAAAATTTGGTCGCTAGGTTCCTCGGTCAAAGTGCAACATTTAGATTTTTGGCCTAAGAAATGGGTCACGGGATGGATCCCGTCCAATAGGTGGGTGCCTCAAGGGGGGACGCACAGAGAAACTGGACCTCGACCTTCAACCCTTCACAAGTATATCCCTGCCTTATGGTGTTAGGAACACTTGACTTGGAGGATTTATAGTTCCCTATTTGACAACTTCTATTGTTTTGACAATGTGAGAACTAGATAACGAGGAGTTATTTGGATGCCTATCCCCGAAATCCTACCTAGACTAAACAATTTCTTTTGGCACCTCCTGTGGAGGAAAACTTAGTGAGTTTTTAGAAAAGTTTTAGATGTGGTTGTTTGAGAGATTAGGGGTGTGAGCCAATCTCATTGAATTTAAATGGGAGTGGATAGTTTCCTCAAGAAAAGGGTGGGGTGTTTGGAATCCCTTTGGAGGAAACTTACTTTGACCTCCACGTTTCGAGATAAAAACTATGTGAGTGATAAGTGACTTTTGTGTGTGAATGAGTGAAAGTGTGCCAATGTTTTAATGAGTTAGGTGTCACCTTGCTACATGTGGACTTCGCTTGGTCCTTACAAGTGTTGATTACCTAATTAACTAAATACCTTTGGTACAACCTTGCATAATTCAAAAGTCCCTAGGAAGCTAGCATGTGGACATGTGGGTCCTTTACTATTCCTTTAACTCCCTATTGTGATTTAATCTAAGAAAGCTTTGAAACTATCCTAGATTGTGATCATGTGGGCATGTATGGGCCCGTTACAAAACCTTAAAACTTCCCTAGTGATTTAATCTAAGAAAGTAAATTTCAAACACTATCCTATCTTTGTAGCATGTGGGCATGTATGGGCCTGTTACAATATTGAGATGTGTTTGAAAAATAAACTAAGAGGAGCCTTGAGGGGGATGTTGTCCTCTCCTAAAGGTTTTAGTCTTTTTAAGGGAGATGAAATTGTCCTACAACCTTTTTCTGATTCTCAAGGTCACTTTGAAGCATGAGAGAAGAGCATACTAAACGATTGTTATCCAATTTCTGGTCCCAATGCAAGCTTTATGTGATTACAAATGATTCCAACTTATACTCTTAGTCAAAGCAAGCCATCCATGTGGAAAAATGAAAGAAAAAGAGGAAATAATGATTTTAAACACCCTAAGTGCCTATATGTTTTGACTAATCCCTTTATATGGAGAGGGAACAAAGTGTGGTGCAGATTACAACATGCATGAAATCATTTTTAAGAAGGCTAGGGGCCTTCCCCAAATCACAAAAAGGTTTACAATGTGTATTTTTTTGCACAGGTGTGCGGGTCTCAGAGTAGACAGAGGCGCATTGAGTGCCTATGCGCAAACTGAAAAAGACTTTTGGGCACAGGTGCACCAAGGGAACTAAACAACAAAGTAATTTTGGTGCACGTGCACACGATGCACGACTGTGGGACAATAAACTTGCGCACACCTGTCACACGACCGTGAAGAAAATTTCGAATCGAATTCTCTCAATTCAGCTTTGAATTGGATGTTTTGCAGGTCGGCTTGGGACGATTAAGGTACCTAGAGGTTAAATAAACCAAAAGAAGAGCTTGAAAAACCCAAATGGGGTAGGAAATTGATACCTTTCCCCAATGGAGTTGCCAATCTGTTGCACCTCTTTTTTCACCTAAATGAGAAAAACAGAGGTGCTTACAAGCTTAGTTGGGTTAGCTAAGAAAGACAACAGTGAAGGAAAGGGTTAGAAAAAGAAGCATAAAAGACTAAGATAAGAATTAAACTAAGAAAGGAAAGAACAACTAAACTATTGAGCATAAGGACATAAGAACAAGAAACCAATAAGACTCATGCCACCAATGGAAATGATTGTATTAGTGAAAAGAAAACACCAAGATGAAAGAGGAATTTGGGTCCCTTCTTCCTCCAAGGAAGGGCTCTTGGACCCCCACAATTTGAGCTCTTCTTACAACTTTGAAAACTTGAAAGAAATGGTGAAATAATCCCAAGCTAATCCACTCAAAAGGTGAGATGGATTGCCCAAGTAATGATGCTAGTATACTCTTGATGAGAAAAGAGGATTCCCCAAGAGAATAGCAACAGCATAACCTTGCAAATGAATTCCTTGAAAATGTAGTGCACCCATGGCCTTGTTTTATAACATCACTTTGAGGTATTGTGCAACCAACTTTTAGTGTGAAAAGGGGTTGTTTAGGGAATTTTTAGGTCTTTGACCAGCCACCCAGTCGGATCCAACCAATATTTGGATGTCAAATCAACTTGGAAGCTGAACCATTGTCCTCATAGAGTACTTGGCATGAGTACACCTGAAGAAGCTTTTACTGGTAAGAAACCTGATGTTTCTCATTTTAAAATTTTTGTCTCATCTGTTTATGTGCATGTGACCAAGGATTCCAGAAAGAAGTTGGAACCGACTGCTGAAGTTGGGATATTTGTGGGGTACAAAGAAACACCCCATAATTATCGTGTGTATTTTTCGAACAGTAAGATGATTGTTATGTGACGGGATATAAATTTCGATGAGGGGAAAGCCATGTAGTTGTCGCTTGAGAAGGCGCTAGACTCGCATGCAAAAGAGGAACTATTGGTTCCCAAGGATGAGTCTCAATATGTGGATCATCTACATGAGGAGATTCATGGAGTGGAGGAAACCACTCAAGCAAAGCCATCCATCAGAAATGGCAGAAAGAGCACCACAAAAGCTGACAGATTAAGACTAGATGCTGCACAGAATGTAGGAGTCCCTACTTCACAATGCAGATAGAGACAATCTCCTGATCGATTTGTTGGATACATGGTGCTCATGAGAAAATGTATTGTGAATGAACCATCTTCCTTTCAGGAAGTAGTGCAGGACCCCACTTGGGTTGATGCTATGGTAGAGGAGTATGACTCCATTGTCAAAAACAGTGCATGGGAAATTGTCCCAAGACCATTCGACAAATCAGTGGTAGGTTCGAGATGGATTTACAAGGTAAAGAAAGATGATGATGGGAGTGTTGAGAAATACAAGGCCAGGTTTGTGGCCCGAGGCTTCTCACAGATCGAGGGGATAGATTATGATGAGACCTTTGCACCTGTCACAAGGTACTCTTACATAAGATCCATCCTTGCACTCTAAGTGTAGATGGGCTGGCGCATTCATCAGATGGATGTAAAAACTACCTTCCTCAACGAGATCATTGAGAAAGAAGTGTACATTGAACAACCAAAAGGTTTTGAGACCTTTGACAGAGAGTCGCATGTGTGCAGACTCAATAGAGCATTGTATGGGCTGAAGAAAGCACCTCGTGCTTGGTACACTCATATAGACAACTATTTCACTAGATTGGGCTTCACCAAAAGTGAAGCGGATGCAAACCTATACAAAATTGTGGTGGAGGGTAAGATTTTAATCATTGTACTTTATGTTGATGATTTAATACTGACTGGTGATGAGCAGTTGATACACTCATGCAAGGAGGACCTTGCAAAGGAGTCTTAGATGAAGGATTTGGGTCTTCTTCATTATTTCCTTGGTTTGGAAATATGGCAGCGAGATGGTGAAATTTTTGTGTCTCAAGGAAAGTATGCAAGGGATATATTGGGTAAGTTTCACATGGAGGTTTGCAAACCCATGGATACTCCTCTTCCAGGAAACTAGAGGAAAGAGGATGGTACTTCTGGAGAAGTAGTGGATGCTAATGTCTATCGATAGTTAGTGGGTTCGCTAATGTATTTAGTGAACATGAGACCAGAAATTTTATATGCAGTTAACCAGCTAAGTCAAGTGATGGTTAAGCCTACCAAACACTTTTGGAAGGCGGGTAAGCATGTCCTGAGATATCTGAAGGGCACATCTGAGTATGGATTATGGTACATATAGATGAATGAGGTGAAGTTGCATGGCTTCATGGATGCAGATTGGGCGGGCAACCCAACAGATAGAAAGAGCACATCAAGGGGGATCTTTAGTATCGGATCTACAGTTGTTTCTTGGTACAACAGGAAACAGAGATCCGTGGAACTTAGTTCAGCGAAAGCGGAATACATGGAAGGGAGTCAAGATGCATGTGAGGCTATTTGGATGAGAAAGATCTTGGTTGGTTTGTTTGGTTCTCATTTAGATCCAACATTTATTTATTGTGATAATCAAATTTGCATTAAACTCTTGATTAATCATGTGTTTCATGACAGATCTAAGCATATAGATATCCAATATCATCATCTCAGAGATTGTGTGTAGTGGAAGATCATGTTGCTTCAATACATTCCTACAAAATATCAGGATGCAGACATTCTGACGAAGGCTCTCACTAGGAGAAAATTTGAATATCGTAAAGATAGGATTGGGGTGAAGGATAATCCCTTTCTTGTTGAGAGGGAGTGTTGAAAAGTCAACAAGAAACATGTGTCTAATTTACTTTTCCCTTAAATAAATTGGACAATAAATATTAATCTATTATTTCATTCATAACTGACTG
>ML794428.1:477839-501461 GCA_009831015.1 Picea engelmannii | reverse complement strand
TAGAGTTGTTTATATTTTGATCATGTGTCACCTTAGTGCTTTAGGTGATGTTGTTAATATCTTATTTTTAAAATGAAAAGAAAAAGTAAAATTTTCCTATTGTACTTCGCTATTCGTAGACGTAACGAAGGGGACGTTACAATTTACCCATAATTGCTTTAATGGAGAGAAGTGGTTACATAAGCTTCTTTGGGAAGGCCATCTGGTTCTTGATTTCCAAGTAAATATATAAACTCATCTTTGGGTAGTTTTCGGGGTTCACTCATTGTTCATTGTTCACACTCTCCATTATGTTCACTCTTTCATTCATTTTTTCTCATTTATCATTCCTCATTCATTCTTATTCTTGGGATTAGGACAAGGGGGCAAATTGTTGAGGAAAAAGCCATTGTTTGTTGGTTGTAGTGATTGTTGGTGTATTCATTTCGAAAAAGATAAGTTCTCTTTGTCATGTGCTTCTATGTTTGTATATTTATTTCCGTTGTGTATTAATTAATATCTATGAGATGCGTATCTTTAATGTGCGTACTTGTTGATTATTGTTGTGCATGGAATGTTTAAACATTATTTTATGTTGTAGCATGAATATTGATTATTTCATGTGCTGTTATGGTGTTCTTTCATGCTTTTTTATTAATTAAATGTTATCATAATTCAAAATTAGTTTCTCAATGAGTTGTTTTAGTAGAGTGGTCTGTTGGTGGTTGGGTACGTTGCATCCCATGTTGAATGCACCCTATGCTAAGCTAGTCAAACATGTTTCAATCACTCAAACATTATCAATCATGTGTTTGCATCATCTCTAGCTACCTTTAATCAATCAATAAATATACTCATCTCACTCTTGTATGACCTCTGTAGTGCCATGTTTTTCTTTGAAAATTTTGAATGATTGGATCATATTATTTAAGGGGCATTTTGATTACAAAATGACTACTTTATTGACATATGTTATGATGATTAAACTAAACTCTTTTCAATTCTGACTATTTTGGATTGGATTTAATTGATGTATTTGTATTTTTGAATGAGTTTTCTTTTGATGTTTATATAATTATAATGGATGAATAAATTGTATAGTGACATGATGTAATTGATGGTATTGATCCACATGGATATGAAACATTGATTCAAATGAAAGTATATATATTTAAGATGCACTAATTGCTAGATACTATTGATGTTGTGTCAAGTGTGACAAGGGAGACAAAGGTACACATTAACATGGGATTCATCAATACGATATGGACTCTAGAATGAGTTAGGATATTATGATATGTCAATGATATTTTTCTAATTTATGATTATGGGACTATTTAATATATTTATTTTAGCATGTGTAGGCATAGGTAATATGCCTTCCAATCAATCCACACATCCACACATTGTACATGGAAGATGTACACAATATCACTAGGAGAGGAGAAACAATTTCCTTGTTTCCACCTATGAGAAATGTTATGTGTTGAAAAGTTGATGACGCTTTAACCTAGAGGTTGCACGTTGTCATGAGGGTAGGATGTGGATTCAGTCACTCATGAGGTTTAATTGAGAGACATAAAATAGGGTGTCATCCTTATTACTCAATGGTGATTAGTCTCTCAGCAAGGTAGGAACATGTTGCATTAACTTGGTCTAAACCATTGTACCATTCACTTACCAAAGAAAATTGGATGCTTTAAGGGAATGCATGTACATGGAACCCTTGGTACTTACAGAAAGATAGTTCTTGAAGGGCATGGAGAAGCACAAAACCCTTGGTATCAATAATAGTTATTATGCATACGTAGAAAAAATATTTGACTAGCATATGCATTTCATTTAAATTGGTAAAGTTAACTAAATGAATAATTGATTGATTGATCATATATATATATATATATATATAGTTTGTTTAAAAGTTTTTATAAAAATGAATGCATTTAGATATGTGTATGAAAAAGAAGAAAATCACTTTTAATTAATTTAAAAAATAATTACTAGTGCACACATAAAATAAGGAGAGAAAAAAAAAACGATTCAAATTCAAACAGATAGTGGGAAAATATATGTAAACTTGTGAAATACTAATGATAGTATTTAATTAAAATAAAGTAGTGACTACATGTGCATCCACTCAAAAAGGAAAATAGGATGAGATCTAAGGGAACATATAGGAGAAAAATAGGAAGAGTATTAGTTGGGTGATGCATAGTCATTATTTTGTATTTTCAAAAGATAAATTAATTGTGCAATTTTGTGTGTGAGTGACACATGGGTGGGTGAATAATAGGTAATTAATAATTAAATAAATTACATATTTCTGCATGAAATGGACAAGTGGATTGAGCCATAAATCCTATAAAATAAGGCTTGATCTAGAGAGCTCACACACTTTAGCTCCCTAAGGAAGAATGGTTGTTGTCATGAAATTTTTTCTATTGGTAAATTGTTGTTAAGTTTGGTCTATTAGAGAATGTTCTTGAGGTGGGGTTTTCTCGTAAGATTGTCATCTGCACTATTTTCTCAATTTCTAGTACTGTACCTTTCATACAATCCTATTGTATCTTGGGGGTGTTTATGGGGCGAAAATTCCCTTCAACAACAAGGGGTACTCCCCAATACATAGTCCCAATTAGACTATGCATTGTTTTCTTTAGGAGACCCATCCAGATTCTGTCTTGACTGTCATTACTGGTTGTAGGGGGATGGTTGGATGGTTTGAGAAAATATATGTAGATGAAGACTATCTAAATGCGTAAGTGAGATCTAATATACCCTATCCTATCCTATCATAGATAGGAGAAAACTATCGTAACAAAATGAGTATCTAAAATGAAACTAACTCTACAAATAACTCCACTCATATAGTTGTCATGAATAAGTATAGTTAGAAACATATGCACATGAATACGCAACCATAATAGTCTATACCATATTATCGCATATGTTAACAAATCATATTCTTAGGATATACATATAAGAAAGAGTAGCAAAGTTGTAATAAAAATAATGATTGCTTAAGAAAATTCTATAGGAAACAATATGTTCTTACAACCCATGTAAATAATAGAAAATCTGTTGAAGAAGTTCACAACAAAAAACAATATACACAAGTTCTTCTCTTTTTCAAAACTAGACTGAAGGGCTTCTCAATATTAATTAACATAATATTTTCTCTGTAAATAGTTTCTTGAGTGTATACAATGATTGAAGAGCCCCTACAAAATTCATTCTTCCTTTATTTATACAACTCTTACTAACTCCTAAAAATGTGTTCTTGCATTCCTTAAGAAGCAGTTACGAAACTATTCAACTTCCCTCAATATCTATTTGATAGGTGTAAGAGTGAGGATGAGGTTGAAAATGGTTGGAAAAGGACAAAATAGAGTATAGTTGACAACAATTCCGAATTTACTATTTTGTCTTATTTATGTACTCTTGTCGCTGATGTAAGATGTCCAAATATCGAACTAGTCATAGAGCGATACTATCCTACAATAGGACAATTATTCAAGAGTTGCTTCATGCAAAAATGTGTTGTCATTGAGGTTCTACATGTATTTTTCTAAGGTAACCATGAACACATGGATCATGGTGTGGACTTTGGTGGGATGTATAAGGTCCTTCTGTATCAAGTCCATTGTCACATTTGTAGATAATTCATTTATTTATTTTCCGTGACTTGTGGTCTGCTGTATTTTCTCAAGAAATTGTTCCATAATGAAGGTATTTACGAGCTATTCTAGGGGAGGGAGACGACACTTCCATATAAAAACTTGTGTTTCTTTGTGCAGTTGTGTGAATATTTCTAGTGAGTCGACTGTCTCTTTGTATGGTATATGCCCATGTTGCTGACAATGATCAGGCGAAGCATAATCAATATTTCTCTTTATTCCCAAGGGGTGTTGAAGGTTGGCCAACGCGTTTGTGTTCTCAATGATCCATCTATCAATATCACTTAGACCTTCATGAATGGTGATGAATTGGGTGTTCTTTTACTGAACTCAACTATGTTGTTCTATTATGGTGGTTGTTGTTTGTTGAAAGATGTGCAAGTGGGAGTACATGTCTGTGATGGATTCCTCTAGTTCTATCATGACCTTCTCTGCACTTACCTTGAACTCTTTCAGTTTTCCGTCATTTATCCTTACCCGAGAGAATTATTCCTCTAACTCCTTTATCCTAGCATCCTTCTCTTGATTCCATAGATAAAAGTTTTTAAGGTTATGTTATTTCTACGTGGCGAAGGTGGTGCCAGCAGAGGATATATAAAGTGGATCATCGCTGATATTTTCCACTACGGGAGTTTATGTAACAATGGATAATGGGTTTCCACCTGTGACTGGGACCTTTTTGAGCTATTGTTACACAATCCAGCCCATGGTTTCTACATACCTGAACATTTCCAATTTCGACACTTTTCTCATTTTGGATGGGGTGCTAAGATCCAAATGCAACCCATTGAATTGAGTATTAATGTTGGAACCTCCCGTTGATATTTTTGGAATGTCGGTGTCCATAAGTGATGTATCATTGTTCAGAGCCAATTCATATTTCTTCCACTGTTCTTCTTTTTTTTCCTTGTATGCAACTTCATTTGTTGTTATTTGTGCTGCTTCCATCACTATTGTTGCTTTTGCTATATCTCTTTTAGTTTCTACTTTTTGTTAAGCTTCGAATTCTACTTTCTTCTCGATAACTTCCTTTGTTTTTATTCTACTTTAGTTGCTTCTACCACTACTGTTGCATCAACTTTTTCCTTAGCTCTAGCTTCATCATTCTTCCTCTTATTTTCTTCCATGTCCTCCTTATTTTTATGAACTCTCTCCTTATTTATCCTCTTATTATATGTTGTTGTTTCTTCTTCTTCGGTTGACCCAAAGTGCGTGGATTTCATTTCAATATATGCTTTTTCCATTTCTTGTTATTCTTCTTTCTTTCATTCCTCTTCGCGGGCCTTCTCTTCATTGACGACCCTTCCCATGGGTTTTCCTTGATGCCTGAAAATGAATTCATCTTATTTCCATGCCCCATAGTGTACTTCTTATTCCTCTCAATCGATTGACATGTATTCCCATGGGAGTTTCAGTTGGATACACTAATCTTTGACAACCTTCTTGGGATCATGTCTTCTAAATATCTCTTCCCCAAAGAGATATCATATTAATGTATCCACTTCATCCTGAGCCTACTTCATGGTTGTCAATGAGTATGAAATGATCCATAATGGAAGAAGATTCCATATAGCCTTCTTGTCCCTATAGAGAGATACCCCAACTCCGTGGATCATTGTTTGGTAGGCAACCTCTTGAAGTACTAGTTTTTCTGAGACAAATCTTATCAATAGATGGGGAGCATTGGTGGCCCCATATATCGTGATTTAAGTCCCATTTTCCATCAGATACCAGTCCCCAATATTCTTGATTATGGCTATTTCTTTATTTGTCATGCATTGGGATGGGGTGAAAAAAATGAATTCGTATAGAGGCGTGAAGAAGTGATCACATATCTTGTGATATTTTGACTTGTACTTGTGCTCCCAGAGCACTTTGAAGTAGATGTGTATGTTCATGTATGTTGGTTTACATGCCCAACCCATATTAGGATATTGATTTTCCGCAGACATGATATTCAATAGGTATGATGACATGTGAAAATTTGTAAAAGTCTCAGGTTTGATGTGCTTCATGGCTACGATGGATTATGTCAGATTCACTGATAGGATCTCAACCCATTTGAATGTCGACACTTCATCTGTGTAGTAATGGATCAATGGAATTAAGGAAAACATAAATGTAGAGGCATGCCACTCCCTGTACAACCTGCATAACATTTCCACCATATACTGATAGGGTTTTCTTAGTGTTGTGGTGGGATACTCACCTGATGGCCTGTTCTTGAAAGATTTGTATGGCTTGTACTATACCTTGAACATGTCTTTCACTTTAAGATTGAAACTGCTAAGGATTTCCTCATCTAAATTTTATGTTCCCTTCTCCAAGTCATAGTGATTTGTTAGGTCAACTTCTGAGAGTGATGCTATGGGTTCTCCCCCAACATTGAGTACATATCTGTTTTCCAAGTTTACTTGCTTGAGAATCCAAACAATTTCATTTGCGCAAGGGAACAATGCAACATAAGATGACACCCTGTGTATTCCTGATCTTCAAATATTCTTGAAAATATGGAGCTCATTTGGGTCGTCATATTCTACTAGGAACTTCTATCTTTTGAACATTCAGAAGACTTCACCCCATTTTAGTGAGTCTCCTCTCTCTAGGAGCCCGACTATGTCACCATACATCACTCCCGGAGAATTGGGCTCTTCTGCTTTCCTTCTTACATTGCCAGAAGCCTCTGTGGTAGGTGCCTCGATTATTATCTTCTTTCATGGAGACATTTATGAACCCAAAACACATAATCATAATTATCCAAAAAACAAAACCAGGCAAGGAATAAGCATGATCAGATCAGGACTTGTAACCATATAAGCATTTCATCGGTGAATGATTGTTGAAAACAAATATGTCTATGTAAACCTATGCATCAGGGAGATGAAGAGTCACTTGTGTCAATATTTTCCAGGAGATCATCATCTAAATATGATAGGATGATTGGAGACATTATGAGAGTTTAAAATTTGGTGAGAAACCAAGTGAATAGATCAGGTAGGTCGATGAAGTTTAATGCTATCTTAGTTAATGGAGAAAGGTTCGAAATCAGATAAGTTCATGGGAACTACTCCGGTACGTACTAGAATAGTTCGTTAGAACCTTTTCGGTTTGTAACAAAGAACTTTGTGTAAAGTATTCCAGTGAACACCACCATAGTTTGTGTAAATTCCTCCAGTTAAACCAAAGGCTATGTTGTTAAGTGCGCCGGTGGGAGAGAACACATTCTAGAAAAGTTTGTACTAATTTTGTCAAAGGGTCAGAGGCATTGATATTAACTACTCTGGTATCAAGAGGGTAGTACTAGAGAGGTTCCTGTAAAGTCCTTCGGTTACACCGGAGATGTGAAAAGTCCTCCAGATACAATGGAGGCAATTATGAAATATCCTTTGGATACATAGGAGATGATCATATTAAGCTCGCCAATCACATAAGTATATGAAATAAAATTTGGCTAACTATTTTGGAAACTGAGCAACTGTGATAAAGGTTTATGTGTCCTGCTACCATAAAAATGGAGCTCAAGTCTGATTTGTCAGAACATAATATTAGGGCTTTAAGGTGACTGAATCCTGGGTACATAATTCCAACAAAAATGTGGCTTTATTTGATGTTAATGGCCAAGCCTTGTTTCAACACACATTTAGTTGACCCAACCAAGCATTTCCCAAGCCATGATATGGGTATCAAAAGTTGTTGAGGTGCATACAATCATGGGGTTTTCCGATAGAGGCTACGAGTAGAGGCGTTTTCAGGGATTTACGGTGCTATGGTTATGGACTACGAGCACTATTAGGGAAAGAGATATGAACCGACAAAAGGTGAGGTAAATGGACTGGTCCCAAGGAATCAATAGCCTCGATCATTAGGGACAAACCCTAACCCTAAAAAACATGTATAAATAAAGATGTTGTGATCAAGAGTGTTTAGGGATTACTTGGATAAAACAACACGTGGACGTAAGGGTATCTTGAGGATGAAGAACTCTCGTGCTCACAATATCTTGTCGAAAACTCCCATTTCTTTATTAGCGATGAGAAAATGATGAAAATGATGGGCATGCCTCCCCTTTTATAAGCGTGAAATGAAATTTGGGGGGGGGGGATCTAAATTCTTTATCGGAAGCAATGTTGTGAAGTGATTCATTCATATCGAAGATGTTTGTGGAAAGTCCTTCAGTATGCACTAGAGGTGTTATTGTTAACTTGACCATTAGGTGAATAGAAACATTGAAGAGGTTGTTGGGAAGATCTTTGGTCATACGAGAGATATTTTTGGAAAGTATGTCTTTCAAGTAATTTAACACATTGGAGAATTTTTTGGGAACTCCTTTAGTTCGACCTGAGGAGTTTGTAAGAACTCCTTTGGTTGAATTTGAGGAGTTAACATTATCTTTGTAGGATTTCAATCGTGTGTTTTGACATACATCAGGGAATTTCCTCCGGTGCATCAGATAAATTCAAGGGAACTCCTCTAGTATGTATTGGAGGAGTTGGGAGGAACTCATTTGATAACCAAAAGAAAAATTCTCACAAATTTGTCTAAGTATAAAAAAAAGAATTATACCAAACCGAGCTTGAAGCATTAAGAAAAATAACTAGAGAGGGATTAACTAGGACTAAATACCATGGTATCTCTTCAAGGAGAGAAAGAGGGGTCCCATTTTCTTGGAAAGAAATGACTTTTCAATCAAGGATTCAAGAAAAAGGGAGGTTCTGATGTGTGGTGATGCAGGAGCATTGTTGGCAAGCACACAGAGGCGGGACCACTCAACACGTGAGAGTTCTTCCAGAAATTCAACGTGGGAAGTTACAACTGATTTCTGAATCCACCTCCACTCAGCGCCATAATTCACCTTTGGAGGCACGCTTGAACCGGTGTCGAATTTTACCCTTTCAGGCAAGTTTTTAAATTGTAAACAGAGCAAGAGTTTCCACTTCGTCTCTGGAATGCGACTGAACTAAGATAGCTTAGGATGAATTTTAGAGTAGGCAAGTAGACAGGGGAAACCCTAGAAACATTTTTGAGTTATGTAGAAGTTTGTACACCCAGTTAGAGAGAGTTGCAATACAGAGAGAAATTAGCTGTAAGAGAGAACTGCGAGTTAGCAGGAGATCTCAGTGTTTCAAGTTACTGTAATTTTGAATGTATTCTGTAGCCATTGGGAACTTGTGAATATAACATAATGGAAAATTGGTCGAAATGTATGGTGTGTGGACTGTGTGCATTTTCCTGTCATTTTTGTTTACATGAACAAGTGGATGGAACTATGAGCTTTTCCAGTTTCAATTTTTTCTCTTCATTGGAAGCTCTGCAAGGTGTGCATCGAGCTAGAGAGGAATGTAAGGAGATCAGGAGGAATTTCTCTGCGAGAAATACTGTGGATCTGGGTTATCAAAATCCCTCAAACGCAAGGAGTGCACGGGAAATCGAAGTCTGAACCAGACAAAACTCAGGAGGAATAACGCTTCGAAAAGTGTTATCGAGATCCAAGAACTCATTCCCTGGAAGGAACAAAGACAGATTCTTCGAAGACATAGAAAAAATTCTAAGTCTGAAGTGAGTAAAAGATAAGGAGGAAGAACACCGTCGAGCATTGGATCACAGCGGAAGATCACGCAGACCATCTGATTTGAGGGATAAGCGTAGGCTTTAACGCCACGCAGATCCGGGAGGGGAGACCTTAAAGATCTAAATAGACGGTGGAGAGCCCTTGAGGAGAAATTTCGAAACCCCACCAGTTGTTGGATAAGGTGGAGCTGCGAAGAGGTTAGCGACGAGGGATTTTTGACGTCCAAAGATCAGGAGGAATAGTGACCATCGATCTCAAATAGATCTAGACCGTTGGTCCATTTCACGATTTCGGATATTGCAAGTTGGAAGGACAAAGATCCTTGTCTCTCAAAACCCCGAATCATGAAATCGCAAAATCGTGATTCAACGTGAACTGTCGATCACAGGTAGCTCTGTACCGTTGGTCCATTTCGCGATTTCGGGTATCGCGAGTTGGAAGGACAGAGGTCCTTGTATCCCAAAACCTTGAATCGCGAAATAGTGAATTAGAGAGGTCGGACGTGGACCGTATATCCTAGGGATTATTGTGAGCTATTGATCGAATGACAAGTCACTTCGGCATTTCGACAACTAGGGATTCCAAGGAGCAGAGATATCCCTTGCACCCAAATTTTGTGAAACCCGAAAACCCGAAAGAATAGGCATTGGGACATTTCATCATTTCAACAACTGGGGATTCCAAGGATCAGAGATATCCCTTGTATTATGATTTCGTGAAACGCGAAAACCCGAAGGAATAGGTGCTGGGATATTTCGGCATTTCGACAACCGAGGGTTCAAAGGATGAAGGGACAAGACGCTTGACTTGTGAAGTCCTGGTCCATGATATTTTGGCATTTCAACGACCGGGGATTTGAAGGACAAAGGGATGGGATGCTTGAATTGTGAAGTTCCGGTCTATGACAAGTGCCCTTTTTGGCTTAGTGCAAGGTCACGACTCTTGATCATGTGTCGTGGGAGCTCACGCTTGGCACTTGGAAAATTCACATTTAGCTTTTGTGGGGGACCTGTGTGTTCGTTTGAAGGAATCCAGTTTGGAACCAGGAGAGCCATTTCGGCTCCGGAATCAGAAGATCCTGACCGAGAGGTCACGCAACCCTTAAGAGGGATAGGGGGTCTGCATCAGGTGGTATCAGAGCATCAATTTTCGTCTGTAGACTTCAGGCGAAGGAGGAAAAGAAGGAGACAGAGAACTCAGAGGTGTACTTTGTGTGTGACTGTTAGTCAACATAATTCCGCCAAGAAGATGAGAGCCGCCTTTATCCAACTGTGTTGTAGAGAGGGAGATGCAAGAGCTTTGCACCTGATTGGAAACAATGGAAGCAACACAGAGAAGAGCACCTAACGTTGGGGATGTCAGTGATGCAGAAAGTGAAGAGGTTGAGGTTGAAGAAGCTAGATGAGAGGATGTTGCAGAAGAACGTTTGTTGAGAGCAGTTTCCATATTGGGAGGAAGAGCTAAGATAGAGGTCCCCATGTATGAGGGAAATCTAGATGCTAAAGAACCGTTGGACTGGATAAGGTCCATGGACAAACACTTTGACTATGAAGATGTTGATGAGGAGAAGAAGGTGAAGCAGGCAGTCACTCAACTAAAAGGGCATGCAGCATTGTGGTGGGACGAACTGCAGGCTGAGAGGAGAAGTAAAGGAAAATAGAGGATAAAGAGTTGGGACATGATGGTAGCCAAACTGAAGGCTAAGTTCATACCCAAAGACTACTAGATCAATCTGTTCAGGAAGCTATAGAACCTGAGACAGAAAGGGATGACAGTCAAGGAGTACACCGAGGAGTTCTACCGGCTGAACATCAGAACTCGACAAAGGGAGAGAGATGAAGAAAGAGTCGCTAGAGATATAAATGGCTTGATATATGAAATCCAGGACAAGCTTAGCATGATGTCAGTGAGGACTGTGGAAGATGCTTATCAGTTTGTGATGAAGGTAGAGGAGAAGCTGATTAGAAAATAGAACCAGCCAGGAAGAGGTAAAGGCTCGATCCGAAGCAAAAGCAAGGGATTTAACTGTGACAGAGCACATCAGTCTAAGGATGAGACTGAGAAACCACACAATCACTCAGAACGAGGAGGAAGTTCACGATGAAGACAAAATGGTGGAAGAAACTCTTCTAGAGGAAGAGGCAGAGGAGGAGTAAGGTGCTATAACTGTGGAAATATAGGGCACATGTCTTGGGAATGTCCCGAGAAGAAGAAGGAAGGAGGAGAAGCTCACATTTTAGAAGCACGATGAAGAGATGTTGAAGCAGAAGGAGCAGAGGATGGAGCATCCTTGATGTTGATAAAAGTTCTCTTAAAACCAGAGGCAGAAATTGAAAAACGAATGCAGAGAAACAGTCTCTTCAGGACAGCTTGCAAGACTAAGGATAAAGTATGCAAGGTGATCATTGACAGTGGGAGTACTGAAAACCTAGTATCCACAGAGATGGTGGAGAAATTGGAGCTGAAGACAACTGCACATCCAAGGCCATACAAAGTCTTGTGGCTGCAAAAAGGACACCAGGTAATGAACACTAAACAATGCCTGGTTGAAATTAAAATAGGAGGATACAAAGATGAAATCCCATGTGATGTAATTCCCATGGACATATGCCACATTTTATTGGGAAGACCATGGCAGTTTGACAAAAATGTCATTCATGATGGAAGGAAGAATACATATACATTGGAGAAGAATGGTAGGATGCATATGTTGCTGCCAATGGAGGAGAAGAGAGCGAAAGAGGAAGCCAACACAAGCATACTTCTCATGAGTGGGAAGGAAATCCTGAAAGAAGTCAAGGAAGAACAAGAGATGAAGTTCACTGTGGTGAGGAAGCCGAGAGTCATCCTTATGAGTACATCGGTGGATGATTTACCTGAAGAATTTCAGGAGATGTTGGATAATTTTGTTGATATAGTGGTGGATGAGCTACCAAACTCATTGCCGCCCATCAGGAGTATCAGTCATCATATCGACTTGATACCAGGAGCAAGCCTGCCAAACAAAGCACCGTACAGATTAACACCTCGAGAGAATGAGGAGGTGAGGAACTAAGTCCAAGAGTTGTTGGATAAGGGTTTAGTTAGAGAAAGTTTGAGCCCATGCGCAGTACCAACTGTGTTAAGCCCAAAGAAAGATGGAGGATGGAGAATGTGCACAGACTCGAGAGTCATCAACAAGATCACCATCAGGTATAGATTTCCTTTATCGATAATGGATGACTTAATGGATTGCTTAAGTGGAGAAAATTTCTTTTCTAAGATAGATCTGAAAAGTGGATATCACCAGATTAGGATGAGAGAAGGTGATGAATGGAAAACAAACTTTAAGACGATTGAAGGTTTGTATGAGTGGCTGGTTATGCCATTTGGCTTAACGAATTCCCCGAGCACTTTTATGAGGCTGATAAACGAAATTCTAAAATATTTCATTGGTAAGTTTGTGGTTGTATATCTAGACGATATACTGATTTTTAGCAAGACTAAAGAGGAGCATTTGAGACACCTAACACTAGTAATGAGGAGGCTACAGCAGGAGAAGCCGCTGATCAATCTGAAGAAGTCCTCTTTTATGAAGACAGAGCTCATTTACTTGGTTTTTGTGATCTCTTCGAATGAACTAAAGATGGATCTAGAAAAGGTGAAAGCAATCAGGGAATGGTCGTCGCCAAGGAGCATGTTCGAAGTAAGGAGCTTTCGTGGTTTAGCAAGTTTCTACAAAAAGTTCATTAGAGACTTCAGTGGAATTTGTGCACCAATGATGGATACAGTGAAGAAGCGGCACAAGTATTTTAAATGGACAGAGGAGGCTGAAAGGAAATTCAATATACTGAAGGAGAAGATAACAGAATGACCAATTCTGATCTTGCCGAATTTTGGGAAGGCATTTCAGGTAAGATGTGACGCAAGTGGAGTTGCAATAGGAGCATTTTTGAGTCAGGATGACAAACCTATTGCCTATTTCAGTGAGAAGCTGAATGAGACTAAGAGGAAATACTCCACATATGACAAGGAGTTCTATGCCATAATTCAAGCATTGAATAAATAGAGGAATTATCTTGTCCCACAAGAGTTTGTATTATACAATGATAACCAAGATTTACAATTCATAACCTGACAAGAAAAAATGAATCAGAGGTATGCAAAATGGGTTGAATTTATGAAAATTTTTACTTTTGTCATAAAACATATTGATGGAAATACTAACAAAGTTGTTGATGTGTTAAGCAGGAGATGTTTAATTCTGCAAGAATTCCAGGTGGAGACCTTGGGGTTTGAACACCTTAAGGATATGTATTGTGATGATATAGATTTCAAGGATACCTACAAAGAATGTACAAGCCCTGTACTGAGAGATAGAATTCAGTGGACAAAGTATATGGTTCAGGAAGGATTGTTGTTCATAGGAAATCAATTGTGCATACCAAGATGCTCAATGAGGGACAATCTTCTGAAGGAGAAGCATAGTGGAGGATTGGCTGGACATTTCGGCCATGATAAAACGTTTGCACAGTTGAGTAGTTCATACTATTGGCCAGGTATGAGAACAAAGGTGATAATTTTTGTGAACAAATGTAAGATATGCCAACATGAAAAGGGGAAAAGACAGAACACTGGATTGTATCAAACATTACCAATACCAGAGAGGCCTTGGGATGCAATAAGCATGGATTTCGTGTTGGGATTGCCAAGAACACAAAGGGGATTCGATTACATATTTGTGGTGGTGGATAGGTTTTCAAAGATGGCACATTTCATCCCATGCTAGAAGACCAATGATGCAACACATGTTGCAAATCTGTTTTTCAGAGAAGTTGTGAGACTTCACGGTCTACCTAGGAGCATTGTCTCAGACAGAGACAGAAAATTTGTTGGTCACTTTTGGAGGACGTTGTGGAAGAAGATGTGGACAATTTTTTCCTTCAACTTAGCTTATCACCCTCAAACAAATGGGCAGACTGAAGTGGTAAATAGAAGTTTGGGGAATTTATTAAGGAGTCTAGTTACTGAACATCATAACCAGTGGGATCAGATTCTGCCACAAGCAGAATTTGCATACAATGACTCACAAATAGGAGCACTGGAAGGAGTCCATTCCAAATACTCTATGGAATGAAACCCAGGGGAGTGTCTGAGTTGAGAGACTTGGAACAGGGAGAGATCAGAAGTGCTAGAGCAGAGGATTTTGCTACTGAAATGTAGAGACTCCATAGTCGGATCAAAGAACAATTACAGAGTTCTAACAAAAAATACAAGCACCGAGTTGATCAACATCGCAGGGAACTTCAATTTTAAGTGGGAGATCAGGTTCTAGCACATCTTAGGAAGGAAAGGTTCCCTAGGGGAACATATAACAAATTGAAGATGAAGAAGATAGGACCCTGTAAGATCTTGAGTAAGTTTGATGCAAATACCTATGAGATCGAGTTGCCAGATGGTGCAGGAATTTCACCCATATTCAATGTCTCAAACCTTTACCCTTACAGGAAAGATGACACAGAAGGATCAAAAGATCAAGTAAAGATTCAGTGGGAGAAGCAGATGCCTGTGGCAGAGAAGCTACAGATGGAGAAGATTCTGGATCAGAGGATTGGCAAGAAGACTAGGAGGAAGACTTATTTTGAGTATCTGGTCAAATGGAAGGGATGCCCAATAGAAGATGCCAGTTGGGAAAATGAAGTTGTTATCCAGAAGCAGGGAAAGTCAGTAGAGGAGCTCATGGATAGGAGTCCATGAATTTTTGTCAAGGGTAGTATGATGCAGGAGCATCGTTGGCAAGTGCACAGAGGCGAGACCACTCAACATGTGAGAGTTCTTCCAGAACTTCAATGTGGGTAGTTACAACTAATTTCGGAATCTGCCTCCACTCAGCGCCATAATTCACCTTTGGAGGCACGCTTGAACCGGTGCCAAAGTTTACCCTTTGAGGCAAGTTTTGAAATTGTAAACAAAGCATGAGTTTCCACTTCGGCTCTGGAATGCGACTGAACTAAGATAGCGTAGGATGAATTTTAGAGTAGGCAAGTAGCTAGGGGAAACCCTAGAAACATTTTTGAGTTATGTAGAATTTTATACACCTAGTTAGAGAGAGATGCAATACAGAGATAAATTAGCTGTAAGAGAGAACTGCGAGTTAGCATGAGATATCAGTTTTTCGAGTTACTATAATTTTGAATGTATTCTGTAGCCATTGGGAACTTGTGAATATAATAGAATGGAAAATTGATCCAAATGTATGGTGTGTGGACTGTGTGCATTTTCCTGTCATTTTTGTTTACATGAACAAGTGGATGGAATTGTGATTTTTTCCAGTTTCAATTATTTTTCTTCATTGGAAGCTTTGCAAGGTGTGCATCAAGCCAGAGAGGAACGTAAGGAGATTAGGAGGAATTTATCTACGAGAAATATCATGGATCTGAGTTATCGAAATCCCTCAAACGCAAGGAGTGCACGGGAAATCGAAGTCTGAACCAGACAAAACTCAGGAGGGATAACGCTTCGAAAAGTGTTATTGAGATCTAAGAACTCATTCCCTGGAAGGAATGAAGACAAAGTTTTCAAAGACTTAGAAAATATTCTAAGTCTGAAGTGAGTAAAATCTTAGGAGGAAGAACGTCGTCGAGCGTTGGATCGCGGTGGATGATCCCGCAGATCATCCAATTGGAGGGAGAAGTGCAGGCTTTAACGCTGCATAGATCTAGGAGGGGAGACCCTGAAGATTTGAATGGACGATGGAGAGCCCTTGAGGAGAAATGATGAAACCCCACCAACCGTTGGATGAGGTGGAGTTGGGAGGAGGTTAGCGGCGAGGGATTTTTGACATCCAAAGCTCAGGAGGAATAGTGACCATCGATCTCAAATAGATATGGACCATTGGTCCATTTCGTGATTTTAGGTACCGTGAGTTGGAAGGGCAGAGATCCTTGTCTCTCAAAACCCCGAATCGTGAAATCGCAAAATCGTGATTCGACGTGAACCGTCGATCACAGGCAGCTTTGGACCGTTGGTCTGTTTCACGATTTTGGGTATCGCGAGTTGGAAGGATAGAGGTCCTTGTCTCCCAAAACCCCGAATCACGAAATAGCAAATTAGCGAGGTTGGACGTGGACTATATATCCCAGGGATTATTGTGAGTCGTTGATCGAATGCTAAGGCACTTCAGCGTTTCGACATTTTGGCATTTCGGCAACTGGGGATTCCAAGAAGCAGAGATATCCCTTGCACCCAGATTTCGTGAAACAAAAAAACCCGAAAGAATAGCTGATGGGACATTTCGGCATTTCAGCAATTGGGGATTCCAAGGAGCAGACATATCCCTTGCATTCTGATTTCGTGAAACACGAAAACCCGAAGGAATAGGTGCTGGGATATTTTGGCATTTTGGCAACCGGGGGTTTGAACGACGAAGGGACATGATGCTTGACTTGTGAAGTCCTGGTCCATGATATTTCGGCATTTTGACGACCGGGCAATTCGAAGGAAAAAGGGACGGGATGCTTGACTTGTGAAGTTCTGGTCTACGACAAGTGCCCTTTTTGGCTTAGCGCAAGGTCACGACTCTTGGTCATGTGTTGTGGGAGCTCACGCTTGGCGCTTGGAAAATCCAACTCAACATTTGTGGGGGACCTGTGTGTTCGTTTGAAGGATTCCAGTTTGGAACCAAGAGAGCCATTTCGGCTCCGAAATAAGAAGATCCTGACTGGGAGGTCGCGCAACCCTTAAGAGGGATAGGGGGTTTGCATCATGTGGCATAATAGGAGGTCACTGGGGAAAGATAGTACACATTGGGAATTGTTAGGGTGGTCAATTGGTGGAATTTGTTATGATTTGAAAGCTGATGTAAAGTGGAATCTAAGATCACAAATCAAAGTTTGACAAGTTGAGACTCAATTATCTAAAGTGGGTCATGGATAAACCTTTCATCGTATCTCCAAGGATTAATTTTGAAATTAGTGTGCACCTTATTTGAGAATTTATGGCTTTGGGGTACACTATACCATCAATATTAAAATAAGGAGTTGTGTAAATGTTGATGACACCATTTTCATTAAAATTGGTTGACTTGAACAACTAAATCAAAATTATTTGCAGGTGCATTGTTTTTCTCTCTTTTTTCTTGAATGTAGATTCTAAATGTTTTATATCTTTCTATCATAATTGGCCTTCAATAAATTGCATTAATTTCCTTTTATTTACATCGACATTGCATCCAAAATCATAGATTCACATTAGTTGGTAACTAATCACATAAATGAACCAATGGAGAGTTAGTGATTGTGTACTTTGATCGAAGCAATTATGATGCATACCATTGTTATTAGTTTATAGTTTGGTATGATGATGATAAATTTGGAAATTTTGTAAGAAACATATACTGGATTCTTTGGAACATATCTCAATATCCTTTTTGTTATCTTTTTGTTTTCTCATGAGATAGATACTATCAAATTGATTGTTGGACAAGGAATTTTCCTTAATACACAACTTTGATATTTATGAAATTATGATTGAAGATTTATCATACCTTTCTAGTGGACAAGGAATTAATCCCAACCTATTGATCAATAAATGTGTATTTTTTGAATTATAATATCTCCTTTTATCTCAAGGATACCATTAAGGGATTTCAAAGTATATTTATGTTAAAATAATGGTCAATATATATTTTTTCCTCATATACAAGATCCTTGCTGAACATGAGAAATAGATACTTTTATGATATCTTTGAGAAATGGTGCCATGTTTTGAGATAGTTATTTATTAGGAGTGTGAATTTGTGTCACATTGAATGCTTTGGGAACAAAATACATTGTTGGAAAATGGGAGAAGTAAGAGGGAATATCCCTAAAAATCTAATTGTTTTGGGTGAGATCACTTCAAGATTTCTTAGTATGAATTTTGTATAATGTTTTTGAATGGATGAAAAGAAGGTCATTCAAAATCACAATAAAACACATTGAATTGATTCTCTTCTAGCCTTCGAAGAAAAATTTATGAATTTGAAAGAGGCTTGCAAATATGTTTTCATGTATTAAGTGTGAATATACACATATACTAGATATTTAGTTTAATAAATGCACTATCCTTTGTCACTGTATTTTAGGAGATAAGGTTGTAAATATTTTGTTACTAGATTAATCCTTTGTTTTCTCAGTTTACACTTCATTGCATGAGAAAAAATCCATAGTAATTTATGTGATCATGGAGTTTTCTTAGTGCGTGAGAATGTAGTTCCAACAACCTTTGCTTACTATGATTACAATCTTGTAAAAGTCTTCTACGCTCTACCTAACATAAATGTTGTCTATATGGTGAGTATGCAAAGTGATCGATATAGTAATATTTCCTCCTTATGGTAACAACACTATGTCATGATTTGTGATACTCAGCCTAAAAATTAACATCACTAGAACGAGAGAAAGTTTACATAACCTTACTTTGTATAAAATATATTATTCCAATTCCATTATTACTCAATTCAAATTTCACTTTTCAATTCCTAGAAGTAAAGAGCATTTTCACATGGAGGACTATAAAATGAAGATCTATTGAATGTGCAATTGTCATGGTAGTCATATCAAGAGAGAAAGTTTACATAACCTTACTTTGTATAAAATATATTATTCTAAATCCATTATTACTCAATTCAAATTTCACTTTTCAATTCCTAGAAGTAAAGAGCATTTTCACATGGAGGACTATAAAATGAAGATCTATTGAATGTGCAATTGTCATGGTAGTCATATCAAGCCTTGATATGACTACCATGACAATTGCACATAACAATTAAAATTTTGTGTCCATAAATCTACTATTTATGAAAACACAAAGTAGACTTTAGAAAGTTAGGTATCTTTCTCCTTGATATCCAAGAAAGATTTATTCAATACATTTTTTCTCTAGTCCCATCTTGGAACCATGATTATTGCAAATTACCGATGAAATGATACAATTGGAAAAAAAATTGTTAGAGTTAATATTTGAAGCTCTTGGACTCCATCTTGAGGCCATCAAAAAATCTTGTGAAGAATATGAATATAAATTAATGTAAAATTATTATCTAATATTCCCTCAGCTTGAGTTGACATTGAGATTAAGGAGGAACACAAATCCTCGACTCATAACTATAGTGTTACAAGATGGAATCGGTGGATTGCAAGTTAACTAAAGATTTGTTAAGGGTGAAATCACGGAGCTGGGTAATACTTTCGTGAGAATCTAACCTCCAAAATTTCGAAAAACATTTTTTTAGCCGAACTAATAGTATTGTTCACCTGAAAGAAATTTTTTTCGGATGAAAGGTGGAACGTCAAATTGAACGGTACACTGATGGTATCCTTGGTTTACGTGTAAATGTTTGGTCAGACGGATTTTTTCCAACTGACAATATTCTTTCGGTCGAAAGATATTCTGGCCGAAACAATCTTTCGGCCGAACTAGTTTTCGGCCGAAATATCTTTTGGCCGAAAGATCGTTCGGCTGAAACATCTTTCGGCCGAAATAAGGTTTATATATCAACCACACATCAACATTCAAATGTTTTTATAACCTTTTGGCTTTTGTGAGCACTCCTTCGTGATTGTGAGCATTCCTTCATGATTGTGAGCATTGGCATTTGTGAGCATTCACGAGTGTTGGTGGGCGTTCCTGCGGGTTGTTGGCAGGCATTGTGTTGGTTGATCTGTTGGCGGGTGTTGTGTTGGTCGAGCTATTGTGTTGGCGAGCATTCGGCGGGCCGAGCTTCAGGTATGTAACTGTAATTTTTTTATTTCATTTTTAATTTTAATTTTAATTTATTTTTTAAATTAAAATTTAGTTTTGGTGGCAGCCTCTGTGGCCAAGCCGTGGGCATGCCCACGGCTTGGCCACAGGGATGGCCCCCCGTGGCCAAGTCACAATCCACTAGACTGTGAGTTTCCCATGGGGGGCCAACCCTATGGCCAAGCCTTGATATGAAGATGAATAGCTAGAGAAATTTCACTAGTTTATTGCAAATATCACACATAGAGAAAGTGCTAACATTATTGGTCATGAAAATATGTATCATAAACTACATTCTTTATAATTTTATTAATTTTGTATTTCTAATGCTAGTGTTAATGTTTAGGGAATCTTTCAAATATAGGAATCCTTTTTTTGACATTTCATACCAAATCAATTTGGTTCATCATTATGAAAAAATTGATTTGTGAAGAGATAATTTGAATACATGTTTATATTAATATGAAATTAATTCATTCATCATTATAAAGGAATTGAATTATGAAGAGACAATTTGATTACATATTTTTATTAATATGAAATTAATTAAAATAATTATCTAAATTCTGAAAGTAAATATAGTGAAAGAAAAAAAGTTTAGTTTTATGTCTAGGTTAATATTATTTTTAAATTTAAACTTAATTTTAATTTATAATTTTAATACTAATTTTAATTTTAAATTATTTAAAAAAAATTTAATTACAATTTTACTTTAAAAAAAATCACTTTCAATTAGAATTTTAGATTTATATTTGTAAGTATGAATGCAAAGAACAACTTACAAATACTAAGTGTAATTTTTATTTATTTATTTAATTAATCCAACAATTATTATTTATATGATTATTTCTTGTAAAATGAAACTCATAAAATTTAAATATAAATATAATTACATGTAATTACTTATAACTAACTTAAAATTAATATATGTAATTTTACTTTTCTAATTAACAAATTTCTAAATTCTAAATTTACAAATTTATAAATTCTAAATAAAAGATTATATATATATATATATATATATATATATATATATATATATATATATATATTAAATTCTAAATAAAAGATAATTTATAATTTATAAATATATATATATTTTAAATGGTTTATATGAAATTAATTATGGAGAAAAAATAATAAATGTTATTAATTTCAATTATCATATAGTATTTAAAGTTTTAATTTAATTCTAATTTTAATTTTAAATACATAATTAAATAAATAAGGAATAGTAAAAATAATTAAATAAAAATAAAAACAAATAAAATAAAATAAATAATAATAATTTTTTTATTTGTAATTAAGATAGAAAGAAGAAATAAAAAGTTTTTTTTAAGACTCTTATGTGTGTCATAATGTTGGAATCTAATTTTTGTTCATCATCTAGTTGTCATCATGGTTCTTGTTATTACGATATTTTTCAATCTTATTATGCTATTCACATCGGTATGCATTTTTCAATGATTTTCTACTTCTTTTTAGTTGCTTGATTCCACTTTTGAGGTCTACAATGTCCCACCTTTTAACACTTTAACAAATTCCATGTTCCACTATGTATGTGTATAAGACCATTTTGTATTGTGAATAATAAATTATGGTTATTTACATGCAAAATGTTTATATTATAATAATAAAAAGTTGATATGTATTGTTTTAGAATATATATATATATATATATAAGTTTTTATGGTTAAAATATTATAATTATTATTTCGATATATACTATATTAAATTCGAATATTTTTTTTACATCCAAAATGTTTATATTATAATAATAATAAGTTGATATGTATTGTTTTAGAATATATATATATATATATATATATATATATATATATATATATATATATATATATATATATTATAGAGGTTTTTATGGTTAAAATATTATAATTATTTTTTCGATATATATTATATTAATTTTATTTTTTTTAATAATAATTGGTAGATATTTGTATTAAGTAAAAATCTCAAAGTTAAAATATTAAAATTACTATTTTGATATACTATATTAAATTTGAATATTATTTAACAATAATTGGTAGATATTTGTATTAAATAAAAAGCTGCAACAAATGTTCATAGTAAAGTTGTATCAAAAAAGGGTTATTATCAAAATCCCATAGTCCAAAATAGAATAAAGATATAGCTTATATTTGTATACAAACAATTGTAACTATAAAATTTCAAAAAAGTACCTGATAGTGTGTTGAGTACACAACACATTCTAAAATTTCAAATTTTTGGGTACCACTTTTCTTTGATTTTGCAAGTAATTTTTAGTATTTTTTGGTTTGGTTGATTTTATGCATTTATTGTAGTTTAGATGACATTTTAGTATTGAGAAAATTAAATATGTTCCCAAGAGGACATTACAACTTAAATTGGCCTGTCTTCAATTCATGACTATTCCCATCAATTAACCTTCACCAAAACTTTTATAAAACCAAATACAACAGTAATTACCAAGTCATGTTAGTACCTTGTTTACAAAATTATCAAAACACAAAAGAAACATTAACTAGTCTATTACAATGAATATCCAGCCTACCATTATCCCTTGTATTGATATTCTTTATCTTGTAGACACTTTTTCATCGTTCCCTGTAAGACTATATGTGATTTTTGTAAAAAAAACACCTTCCTCATCTAGTTGTAGTACTTCCTTGGACATCTGATCTGCAACCTTGTTATATGTTCTGTAATGTGATGTGCTTTTAGTTGAATAAAACTTCCACACAGTCCTGATTTTTTCCATCCATGGCTGCAAAGCGAGTACTTGTAAATTATTATCATTATTGAACCAGTCAATAATGAACTTTGAATCACTTGCCAGCATTAATCTTGTAACCTTCAATAGATTTGCAAAATACAACATGCACCATAAGGCAAACAGTTCTCCTTTTGTATTTTTCTCATACCCACAATTCATTTTCATATTGAAGGTCCCTAAGGATGAACATTTTAAAACAGACCATGCCCCACATTTTTTGCCCATGTCCTATGAGGCTCCATCAAAGATCCCTACTGCATAATCCCAATCCAAACAAGGAGGTCTATCAATCCTTAAGTTCTTTAACTTCTGGATAGGTTTGTATTCTCCCAAGGCCTGTAGGATGCAAGTACACACTCTACCAAGGCTAGGAAATGTATTTTCAAATATAATTATATTTTTGTGTTTACATAATATTTACTTGTGGTATTATGACATTTTAGAAGTGTGTCAATCCACTTTATTTTGTGAGTATGTTACATCACATAATTTAGTATATACCATAGTCTTGTTCTCAACATGTGCCCATATTACTAAAAGTAAAAATTCTAACATTTATTAGAATTAAAAAATTATAAGATTTACTTGTGGGGTTACAACATTTATTTATGTAAATTAGAAAATTTTTATACTTTAGAATGACCTATGCTACATTGTATTGTCATATATCAATTATAATACTTTACGATTGCAACTAATAAATTCCATGAGGATTAGAAATGAATGTCTTATAGAGCTCACACATTTAAATTTTTAAATGTCCCATGTCACATACCATCCCAACACTCAAATCACCTATAATTGCATCCTTTCTCAATTGTAATCTTCAAACTTCTACCTCCCTCTCTCAATCTCTAGCA
>ML794428.1:430837-440879 GCA_009831015.1 Picea engelmannii | reverse complement strand
AGACCTTCCGCTACTCCCTTTTTCATTTAGCGCAAGGATCGCATAAAGCTTGCACCCCTTGCGCATACTTTTCCATAGCTGTAAGGAAGAGATGAACCTCAGGGAAACTCCCTGGTTCCGTCCTACTATCACACGTCTCTGTCCTTCGTCATCGACCAAGCTCAACCGTTTCATCTTACAGTTGAGTATCACCTCATGCGATTCCAACCAATCCATTTCGATCATGACATCATAAGATCCTAAGATCGTGACGTACAAGTTGACCCTCGTGACAAACTCTCCCAGGTTAAGGGCACAGCCCGTAACCTTTCCTCCAACCTTCTGTTTGGCTCCCGAAGCCATTTCTACGAAGCTAAACTCGTCCTGTTCGACTGCCCTTACCCTAATCCTTTTTAGTGCCACACCATAAATGAAACTCTCAGTAGTGCCCGGGTCTATCAAAATACTAAGGGTCTGGTCAACGATAGTACCTGTCGTCTCGAGCACAGTTGACTGGTGCTCTTCCTGGCAGTTATTCACCGCTGCATGAATCTGATGGGCCTTGCCCATATCTCCCACTGTAGTAGGTCCAGCTGATCCAGATGCTCTGGTCCTCTCCACAGGACAATCACGCTGGTAGTGTGGCTCCCCACACGTCTAACACCCCTTCTTCGGCCCCGTAGTCTTGGTACCCGAAGTAGAAGATGACGGCCCACTGGCCTGAAACCCTGGTCTGTTCTGCTGAACAGGCCTAAACTACTGCTGCGGCGAGCGACGGTGCTGCTGATGCTGTGGTCCCTGATAAGGTGTCCGCTGCTGAGGCGGCGGTCACCGGGGTGTAGTAAAAGTGGATCCCCTATGGAAGCCACGATATCCTGGCGTATGTCTCGCTGGTGTCTGGTGCTGTAGTGTTCCAGATGAACCCTGCCCTACTGGTCTCGCTGGAGTCCTAGTCTGACCCCCACTGATGAGATCCTCCTCTGCTATGAGGGAATTCTGGACGACATCGTGCAAGGTTTGAGGCATCAAAATCCTAACATTTGCACGCAAGCTGTCATTAAGGTCAAACACGAACCTGTTGACCTTAAGCTTTTTTGTGTTAAGGTGCAGAGCATACCGGAGCAGCTCCATAAAACGTGCCTCGTACTCGGGCACCGTACGACCTCCCTGTCGTAAAGTGTTGAACTCATTAAGATGATGCTCAATGAATTCTTCTAAAAGGTACCCCTCACGAAACCGTTCCTCGAACAGTTTCCATGACACATATTCAATGGCCATGTTCAGCTGCGGTAGGAGAATCTTCCACCATAGAAGAGCGCTCCCCTTCAGTTGAAAGACTGCCATGCGGACCTTCATGTTGGAGGTATAATCGTGAAGTGCGAAGCACATCGTCATATTCTCCAACCATGCCTCAGTGGCGGCGCCATCCGGGGCACCAAAGAACTTGGGAAATTTAACCTTCTCGAGTTCACGGTGAATGCTACTAGTAACGGCCGATGCGCGCGGCGGAACCTTAGCGGGTGCCGGCGCTCTGGCCTCATCTCTGTCCAAACGGTTGATCAGTGCCTCAGACATGCGCTGAAAATATCTCATCATCCCGACAACATCCTCCACTGGTATCTTCTCCTGTCCGAGAACCTGCTTATCTCCCTGGGGGTTAGACCCCTCAGGCGTGGATGCTACAGGAGGCGTCGCGCCCCCTCCCCTAGCACCCCTCCACTCATGTAATCAGTTCAACTCCTAGGTATCTTGCTATACATTTTGAGGAAGTGAGCCATTTTACTTAAGTGAAAAATTAAGAATTAAATACCAAAAATCCATTAGAGAAATAAGGGAGTAAGGGCTGCATTATACATCCATTAAAACTAATTACAAGGATAACGCATACTAACCATAAGTAAGATTTAAACATCTAACACATCTTATATCATGCTAACCCTACGAAATTCCAATTTCAATGCATCTATGTGTTATCAAAGAACCATAAAGCCACAATACCCCTTTCCATACATGATAACCATATTACCCACTAATCAATTATAAAAACCATGCACCATTTCATTAACCCAAACCCGTGAACAATTTACAATAAAACAAAATTTCTTCTTAACCCAATTAGAAACTAACTAAATTTAAATGAAAGGGCAAGGAACTGCATTAAGTTAACAGAGAACATTCAACCATTAAAATGAAATATCATAATTCAATGAGCCTTAAATAATCGATAAATGCAACTAAGGATTTAATTAACATTATCCTCATCTGTAATTAAATTATCCATTTTTAATGATCGATAAAACAACTCTAAATTTTACCACTCAGCAATGTCCATCTCCATTAGTTGAAATCAATGAAAGTTTAAGGGGGGAGAACTTCGTTTGCCAGGGACACATTCTCAGAACTAAATTTTACAAAAACAGAATGCCAATACACCCATTGCCAGGACGCCTTCTCAGAACAAATTTTACAAAACGAAAATGCCATAACGGATTGCCAGAAACAATGTACAGGAACAATTTCCAAACAAAATTGCCAGAAGGAAAACAAAAATATAAAAGGGCATACAATCACTCCAACTTACACATGGAAGCCAACGGATGATGTGACAATGCACCCAGTCATATAAAAATGCCCACAGTCATATTAAAATGCCCACCTTAATTAAAAACGCCCACTGTAATACATAAACGTCCACAGTGATATAAAATGCCCACCGTAATATATAAAATGCCCACAGTCAAATAAAAATGCCCCCATTTATATAAAAACACCCACGGTAGAGTATAAACGCCCACAGTGAAACAAAATGCCCATGGTAATATATAAAATGCCCACAGTCAAATAAAAACACCCCCATTTATATAAAAACGTCCACTGTAGAGTATAAACGCCCACAGTGAAATACAATCTCTTTTATCCCAACCGACATGCAACAATAGAGTAAGAAGAAATATTTTATAACTGTAACACAATTTCAATCGCGGAAGAACAAGGCAAGAAAACCAATCAATCCAACGAGAACCCAAGAAGATTGAAGTTAGGTATTTTTCATCTGACAATGCCAATACAAAAATGCTGATAACAATAAGAGAGGGCTAAGGTCCTAATACCTTCTATCATATGAATGAAAACATATCGTTGCCTTAACTCCCGCCTCGAATGATGACCGCGTGCTCCGTGCCACTCCTGCTCACCGACCGTCGAGAATACACCGGTACCTCTCAGCCAATCTCTAGGGGTACTCTGCTTCACCCTTATCCCCCCAAGCCGCAAAGGGGCCACACACAATCCAGATGGTCCATCTAGCTTCCCATCTCGCCTCGCAAGGCCGAGCTACCACTCCTATCCAAGCTGGAAAATCCCAACTCTCCATAAGTAATCAGTCAAGTCACAATTCTGGAAGCCTAACGTTATGCTAACAGCCGATCCCCTTTCTTCCTCATTTTCCCTTTCTTTTATAGAGTTGTCCAAACCTCATACTTTCCCTAAATCACTTTTAAATTAAGTTTTAATAAAAATATTCTAAATATTCTCCTTCGCACAAGTGTCATCCATCCCCCTCTTTCCTCCAATAATTATTTTTTTTAAATTATTAATTGACTCATTTCCCTCACCCACCTAGAGTTTCTCCTAAATATCCTGCTAGGTGTTCCTAGATCCCCTTACATGTTTTAAATACTTTCCCTGAAATGAAATTGCTAATTTTAGTTCATTCTTAGAAGGTTCTTAATTGTAGATTCCTTACTATGTTGACCTCTCTTTTTACCATAAGTTCCCATCTTTCCTTTATTATGTTTCCTACATTTACTTAGTTCCCCAATTCTTATTATTCCCTTCTTTCCCCTTTTTATTAAACCCAAAATGGCAGTTGTGCTATTAAATATTTCCCTTTTATTATTAATTTAATATCTTTTTATACTTTCCCAAGTTAAGAATTAATTTATTCTTTGCCATTTTTTTAAATCCACTAGTTTTAATTAAATTCTTAATTTCTTCATTTACCCCAAGAATTTTATGAAGAATGAACTATTACTTAAGTGGGTTTTAGTTTAAATTTTTATTTTTATCTTTTATTGGGTCTTTTCTTAAGGTTAAACAAAATTTTACCCTAGAGAAGTTTTAGACTTAGATTTAGATTCTAAACGGGGCGACAATTATTTAGGGAAGTTGTTTAAGAATTTCTTAATGTGTTAAAAGTCTTAGGGCCATCTAGGTTTGTTCCTTCATCAACATCAATGCGACGTGCCCTTCAGGACGCACCACGTGCTCCAAGGGTTCAACTTGCCTCGTTCGTTTCTTTTGTGCGATGTGCCCTTCAGGATGCACCACGTGCTCCAAGGGTGCCACTCGCTTCTTGTGTTTCTTTTGCGCGACGTGCCCTTCAGGATGCATCACATGATCCAAGGGTTCCACTCACTTCTTGTGTTTCTTTTGTGCGACGTGCCCTTCAGGATGCACCACGTGCTCCAAGGGTGCCACTCACCAACTTGACTGATCGGTAGACATGTATAACCCCTGGAGTCAACACTCCACCAGGTGAACTTGTGGGAGATTGAGGGATCTAAAGAATAAGGCCCCCACCTTATTGCGCGCCCCTTATAATCATCGTGAGAAACTGTCGCAGTCTTCCCTCACGGCATCGTGGATCCTCTCGAACTAGGTAATCGTTAACCTACAGTTTGAGCCACGGCGGGAGTGCTAGTAGGTTGTGGCAGGGCTGTTGTCCACACCTCTCCCTCAACCTCTCTGGACATCATGTGTGGCCCCTTTACTCCATATGTGAGTTTGGTCGGTAAGCTATCGTCAACCTGCATCATCAACAATCGTATCAGAACATGTCCACATCATATCATCAAATCAAATATACTAAAATCACAGTAAACAATCAACCCCAAAGCACACTCCCTGACTCGATCCGGAGTCCAAGGGGTCCCGTCGATGCCTCTTCATCCTCAAGGTAAAAAACCCTGCACACTCAGTAAAACCAAGTCAATAGCACCTATCCATGTCAAAGCAGTAAAACATCATGTCATCTATCATATCGCATCATAATCAAGGATAAATGTTTTATTATCATAAAACTCCAGATCACTTGCGAGCAAGTGCCCTCAAAGAATAAGTTTTCTCGGTGCGCCAGAGCGGGATGTTACAAAATCCATTAGTTTATAGTACAATTAGGCCCCTTTATGTAACTTTATGTGACCATACAATATTTCACGTTTATGTATTTAGTTCAACTATATCCACAACTATCCAATAATTTTTCCTTAAATCTCTCAAGTGATCCAAATATATAATATAGCATTTGCATAATTCATATGTTATAAAATATAACATTATCAAAAAAATTACATTTGATCCACCTCATCTTAATTTATATTAGGAATACAAACATCCCTCAATTCCATCCCATTTAACATGACAATAAAGAAATTAGTATAAAAACTCAATGACATTTAAGCAATGCTAATGGTAAGTTTAAAGAAATGGCATATAATCCATGTCCATGCAAGACCTTCACCTCGTTGTGATTAAAACATGGGTGTGTGAGGTTATGAAGATTAAAATCTTTGTTTTGGGGATTCTAATGCATTACATTATATGCGGTCTTTATGGATCCAATGATAGGTAACTTTTAAGGAATCTTAAAGAAATGTTCTAAGACATTTTTTTAGTGGATCCAACCATAGAGAACTTTTAATGAATCCACTTGCTTGTTGTTTTTCTGAATTGATTTCCCTTGGCGAACCCAACTTTCTGATTTCAATGAATTCTTTGTGTGGGTTTTATTGATTATTATGAAAAGATTGTCGTTTTATCTTCTGTCCCTTATCCCTTTAGTTATCAGTCTTTGCCTGAGCAATCGACCAGGAGCCGAATCAACGGTCGTCACTTCGGTGTTTAAAGACCTATAGATTCAAATGCCCTTCTTTTTTGTGCATGGATGATGAGTGAAGGATAATAATTTGTCCTAATGTCTATTCCTTACTTATATTTTAGTTTATTGATTCATGGCTAAATGTTTAGTCTTTGCGTCTTCTTCTTTGATGTGTATTGTGAATGATAAACCTTTGAGTTGAATGGCAGTCCCTTAGCGAACTTAACTTCTGATTCCAATGACTTATATGTGTGGGTTTGATTGATTATTATGAAAATATTGTAGTTTTATCTTCTGTCACGTATCCCTTTAGTCATCAGTCCGTGCCTAAGAAGTCAGCCAGGAGCCGAATCGACGGTCGTCACTTCGGTGTTTAAAGACCTATAGATTCAAATCCCATGCTTTTCTGTGCATGGATGATGAGTGAATGATAATAATTTTCCATGCTATATATGGACCCCTTGGTTATATTTGAGTTCATTTATTCATGGTTGAATGTCTAGTCTTTGCGCCTTCTAATGAGCGAGTACCTCTGCAGCTTGATTGTTTAAAAATTTGATTTATCTTTGCGTTTTTAATTTCTTGAACTTGTGTACATCTCTGGATTTTTATTGATAAACTCTGCATTGTGGATAGATATTGAGGAGTGATGTCGACACGAGATTCTCCAAATATTCCTTGCAAACTCTCTAGGCATTCTCAAGAAAGAAGAACAAGAACTCCTTCTTCGATTGAGACTCCGAGTGAGCAACAACAATCTTGTCAAAGGATATTTTCAAACGAGTATGTAAATAGATCAACTGCAAAACCTGCTCAAGCTAGTGATATGGATGCAACCTTCTTATATAGGTTGTGCATTAATACTTCTACACCTGAGGATGTAGGGAATAGCTCTGGACAAGAGAATATTTCTGGTAAGTTTATCAAATTTTGTTTATTTTTGTTGATTTTTTTTGTATTTAAATTTATGTGAGGTTAAATCTTGAAGTTACTTTTAAATGTGTGTGTAGGCAATCAAATTAGAGCAAGGGCCAACAATGAGAGTGGTTGTCACGAAGATTCAAATGTCGGTGCAGAGGGTGAAGGTGGATTTAGGAGACTGCATTATGAATAAACAAAATATTACACGCTAACGTCCACTTATCCTTCAGATGTTGGTGATGAAATTCCCTGGGAAGGGAATATTGAAGTAATGATGCTTGAGCAATGCTCAGGTGTTAAAAAGAGGTTGAAAAATGATTTGGTGGTGTTGGAAATCCCCGAGGAGAGCAAACAAAGTTTGCAAATTGTTTTGCATTCAATGGAAAACTTTATGGATGCATATCAAAAGATGGTTCCAACCACTGATATTTTTGTCGATCTAATGAGGTGGCGAAAGTCAGAGGTGATGGATCCTGATAAATGGGAGACAGTAAAAAATAGAGTTTCAAAAGAAGACACCATTTCCATGTTCAATTTCAAAGAGGGCCCAAAGCGGAAGATGTTGAAGGTGCAATATTTTAAGCACCTTGACTTTGTCAGACATCTGTATAACAGATTTTTGGCGGCATATGAGAAATTGTCATGGAACGATGAGGTTCCACACTATTTTTCAAGACACTGTTTTGTAGAGTTCTTCTTGCACATGCACCCTGATTATACTAGTCTACCATCCAAATATTATGGGACTGGTAAATGACGTACACATGATCGCAAATGGGCATATCGAAGTGCGGCATTGCTGAGGCCTCCACAACCTTTAGTACCTCACCCAACAAGGGCATTTGCATCACTTTCAGAGTTCCAGGCTACATCAAAAGTTGACAAGGAGGCTAGGACTGCAATCGGGGAAAATTTGGAAGCTATTTTTTATGGTGTTGATGTTGGCATGAAGCGTCAGTGAGCGAAAGCCAATTTTCGGGCCACATTTGTTGATAAAACAGATGCGGACTTAGATGAAATGTCAGCAAAAAACGTTTTGGAGTATGGAAAAGTTTTTTGGGATGGTTGGAAGAAGGTCATTCAGAATGATGACCCGAACCGTAGATTGGTATGTGTTCTATTTAAGAAACTTTTGATGCATCTTATGATAGTTTACTTCTAGTTCTAGATTTAGATATCCTTGTCTCTATAGAAATAATCGAGTTCTTCTTTTAATTAATTGCAGTTTGGAGATATGTTAAACGAATCTCCAGTCGGTAGGGGACTTGATTCGACAAGTTTGAATTTGGATGGATTGAATCGGGTATGTTTTTTCTAATAGTTGTTCAATGTCCACTCTTTTGAATAAGAGATAAACAACATTTATAATTTTGTATAATTGTGAACACATTGCATCCTAGATTTAGTTCTTAGTTGTGTTGTTCACAACTCTCTATTCCATCTTCTAATACTTGGGTTGGATTGTCTCAATTCTCATTGGGAGAGTTTGAAGAGGGTGGGAGTTCACAGGTATCATTTAATGTCTTAAAATCATTTAAATTTAATATGTTATAATCATTTAAATATAATTTTTAAAATTTTTAAATTTGAAATGTGTTATATAGGCTATTATGGAGAAGAGAGTACTTGAGGGTGTGCTCGGAATGGAGATTGGGATTGAGGAAGCACCCAAATTAGGGAAAGATGTGTCCATTCGGGATGATTCATAAATGTATGTACTTGACTTTTATCAATTTTTTGTTTTATCAAATTTTTAGTTTAACCTTTCTTATTCAACGCTTTGATCAATTATTTTGAAATATATAAAACCCCTAGATAAGTTTGTCGTTGTCTTAAATGGTGTACATTCAAACTTATTTAAGGTTAGATCATGATGAAGAACTAATTTTGAACTTGAATATGTTTGAATATTTGAGAACATATTCTATTCCACATCAGAAAAGAGAAAGTTTTTAAATTTTCCTCGATTTCATTCATTGCTTTCTTGTCCAAGAATGGCGTAGTGTGGACAAATTTGTGATTTCTACATACAACGAAGTGAATTCCTTCATGTACATGCAATATTATATGAGAACATCTATTCCACCAAATAAAAAGAAGATAATTATTTTTCGGGAGAATGGTTTTTAAAATGGAGATTTGTGAACTTTTTTAGATAATAAGTAGTTTTTTGGAAGAATTTCTGAATATGGAGATCTTTGAGTCCTTTAGTTTGAAAGGGCATCGTGAAATTTGATTATATGATCACTGCAGAAAAATAAGAGAAGTATTTAATTGCTGAGGAGATTAGTATTTTATTGTTGTGTAAATATGAACAAATAACATCACCTGGGATGAGAATTACAAAAAGATTTGAGACTTTATCCACAAGGAGAATTTCCTGAAGGATTTTGGACTTTATCCACAAGGAGATAAGTATTTTTTTGGAAGAATGAATTAATATGGAGATTTGTGAATTTTCTCCATACACAATTCTATATTTATTTTCACATTATTATCTAACTCTAACTCACAACTTGTTTTACCAAGAACACAACAACATCAAGAACACAACAACATCACTTGGGATGAGAATTTCACCTAAAGGATTTGGGACCTTATCCACAAGGAGAATTTCACCTTAAGGATTTGAGACTTTATCCACAAGGAGATAAGTATTTCATTGGAAGAATGACTTAATATGGAGATTTGTGAACTTTCTTCATACACAGTTCTATATTTATTTTTAGATTATTATATAACTCTAATTCAATTTTTTTTTACCAAGAACATAATTTTTTTTTTTATTTTTTTTTTAATATTTTAGATAAGATTTACAAATTGTTTAAATCATGTACTCTTAATTGGAGAGTAACTAGATCTTAAATATGTTTAACTATTGTTGGTTATGTTATTATTACTTATTGTTTATTTAATATTTAGTTACAGTATATATGTTAATATGTGTTATTTGTTTTTTTATTTTTACAGATGTCTAAATTATATTTGGTGGAAAATATGTTTACAATATATTTTATGGGAAAGAGTATGATGGGAGGATGACAAGTTAACTCTTTTCATATGTATGTCAATTTTATTTTAATTACAATTTTTGAATTTTGTATTATTTTACATGTTTGAATTGTAAATTTTTAATTTTTGAAATATTTTTTTTTTGCAGGCTTGAATTTCATGTATGAAGTGATCTATCTTAAAGCGATGGCTTAGAGTCTAGAATTTTGGAGTTAAATGTCTTAGTTTTTGTTATTATCTTAAAATGGATGT
>ML794428.1:420225-430694 GCA_009831015.1 Picea engelmannii | reverse complement strand
ATATTTGATTTTTCATAATTGATGGAAAAAAAAAGTGGCAAAGTTAACTTGTTATGAACTAATGTTTTGTATATTCTTTTTTTTACAATGCATTAAATTAAGCATCAAACTTTTAAATACTTTTTTTCCATTTATTAATTTAAATGTTTCATTTTATGTTTATTGTGTACTGTCGAAAATATGAAAAATATGATTCTATTGTCAAAAAGTGACAAAGTTAATTAGTAATGAACTAATGTTTTGTATATTCTCTTTTTTACAAAGTATTTTAAATTAAGCATCAAACTCTTAAATACTTTTCTTCTATGTATTAATTTAAATGTTTGATTTTATTTTCACCGTGTATTGTCAAAAATATGATTCTATTGTCAAAAGGTGGAAAAGTTAACTAGTAATGAAATTGTTGGAAGATTGGTTGTTGTCATTGATGTCAACCCTAGTCATGGGTTTTGGACCACAAGATTGATAAAGATATTTGGACATGAAGGACAATGCACATGCATATACAAAACCCATGAATTGATATTATACATCATGTTGTTTTTGGTGGTATGTGGCACATCACGTGGATCCTCATGGTTGAGGAGAAATGAATTTTTGAAGATGGCAAAGTGAATTGAAGAAGGAAGTACATGTAGGCCCTGAAGATAATTAAAGAAAAGAATTACAAAATAAGAAAGTGTCAGGTCGGTCCTAATGTTAAAAGGAAGTGCATAAATGGTATAAATAAACATCATTATATATTCATTTGATACAAGTCTAATTTCAGAAGAAATAAGAAGCAAAAGAAGACCAGATTTCAAGGGAGGGTGAAGTCTTTTGGTGATGTGTTCTAAGGTATGTTATTTTCAAGTCATCTTACAATTTTTTCTATAACTTTTTTTTCTAGAACGATTCAGATGGTGAAATTGTTATGGTATTGAGAATACATATCAAGGTATCTCTCGTAAAAATTTCAACTCTTGATTCACTATAATTATGGAGATACACTCCATGGAAGATAGAGTTTGTGACCAGTCCTGAAGCTAGTAAATAAAAAGGTGTTTCGGGTAAAACAGTCATAACTTCTTCATACATAATCCAAATGAAGTGAGACCACTTCCATTGGAAATAGTATGGATTTTAGTTTCTTGTGTGCAATTTTCAAAATCAGATGTTAAATATTGAGCGGGGGGCATGCTGTACAAGTTGGGTCTTCTGAATAAACCAGAATTGAATAAAGTCTACCATTATTTCTATAACTTCCTTTTGGGGAGGATTCAAGGAGTGAAACTTGGAAAAGTTTCAAAGAATACATTGAGTAATATTATTTAAGGTATCATATTATTCCAAGAATTGAAGAATTGCAAAAATTGAAGAAGTCTCAGGAAGCATTATCAGGTTCTATGTGATGGTTGGTTGATGGTCATGATTTAATGTAAATTTTTATTATATCTCATATATTATTGGGTGGAAGGAAGGGGAAAGGATGGGGAGTTCAAATATCTCTTAATATTGGAGGATTGTATCTTCCTCTTAGAGGTTTATCCCTCCCTTTACATTTGGAAGCTATAGCTACCTTTGTAAGTCATTACTTCTCTTGAACAAAAACTATTGATTATTTCTCATATATTGTGCATGGTGTATTATAGTGTTGGTGTAACTATTATACTATTGTTAATTTCTCATTGGATATAATTGAATGGTTTAAGTATAAGTTGAAAAATGTTTTTAAATTGTACTTGATACTGATTCACCCCCCTCTCAGTATCAACATTTGGTATTAGAGCAGGTTTCCTTCAGAAAAATTTAACCACTAGAAGGAAAATCCTGAGCAGAGATGGATGACCATGAGCACATTTCAAATGGGATTCAAAAAATTGATGGAAGAAATTATGCATACTGGAGTGATATAGTGAAAAATTACCTAACGAATTTGGGAGTAGACATTTGGTACTCAGTTGTAAATGGCTATGTAAACCCAAATAATGCTCCAACCGATCCAAATGAGAAGAAGCTTATGAGTTGTAATTCAAAAGCCAGACATGTTATTCTAGCATCATTGGCACCAACCATTGCTAGCAAAGTGATGGGATGAAACACTGCTAAAGAGGTATGGGACAAACTCAAGAGTATCTATGAAGGTGATCCAAAAGTTAAGTAGGTCAAGCTTCAATGACATAGAACAGAATTTGAAAATTTTAATATGAATGAAAAGGAAGATATTGCAACCTATTTTCTTAAAGTTGATGAAGTTGGTAATGCTATCAGAGGATTAGGTGAAGATCTCGATGAATCCTTGGTTGTACAAAAATTGTTGAGATCACTTCTCTTAAAGTATGATGCTAAGATATCCGCCATTGAAGAAACTAGGGACTTGACCAAAATGACAATGGATGAATTACATGGGACTCTTATGGCATATGAAATGAGAACAGGTACAAAAAGTGACCAACCAAACAATGAAGTAGCCGTTAAATCCATAAAGAAGACAAAATACAAGGATAACGACCTTGATGAAGAAATAACAAATTTCGTAAGAAGGTTCCAAAAGGGAAGTGGATGATACAAAGGTAAGTCTCCTCTCAAATTCTTTAACTATGGTAGAATATGACATATTGTTGAAAAATTCTACTATAAAAAGAGAAGTCTCAACAATAAAAAGAGTTTCTACTCCAAGGATGATGACATCTCCTCAGATGAGAGTGATGAAGAAGATAATGATGGAGGAGAAGTCCTCTTCATAACCCAAGAAACCTAGGATGATGATCATAAGAATTCTAAAGAAGAAGAAATCATTTGTGAAGAAGATTCAGATGAAGAACCCAACCTTGATTCCTTTTGGGGATACAAAGACAATGCAGAGAGTGAACAAGAAGATGAGAATCTTGAAAAATTGAAGCATGTTGAAACTGAAAATAGAAATCTTAGAAACACAAATATAATACTAAAAGGTGAATTGAGTAGTTGTGAAGAAGAGAATTACAAGATTGAAAATACCATTAATAGCTTGAAGGAACAATTATAAGATTATGAGAAATTGAAAGCAGAATTGGATCACACAAAAGGGAAGATACTACTGCCAACACAAAAGTTAAAGAAGTTCGAAAAACACACTGAAAAATTAGATGAGATCCTTAGCAGCCAAAGATCTCCAAATGACAAGACAGGACTAGGATACAATGATAGTTTGAAGACAACAAAACAAGAGAAGAAAGTTGAAAATGATGAAACCATCACTCCATAACAAGTTGAACAACAATATATAAGACTAGAATTCAAAAGGAATGAGACATCAAGAAGATCCTCTCCCATTAGGTATGAAAGCAATCATTATGAAGGAAACTATAGAAGAATATATCGTGAACCCAGATGGACCACACCACAAAGAAGATCACTTACGCCTAGGTATCAAAATTTCTTTCTTGGACATTGTTATACTTGTGGAAATTTTGGACACAATGCAATCAATTGTAGAATCAATGAGAGGAATAACTATGCAAGCTACATGAATGGTGAAAATAGTAGATATGGAAATTTTTGTAGACCTGTCAACAAAAATTATAATCCATTTGACCCATTAATGGATGAAAATATTGTATGTTACAAGTGAAATAATCTTGGTCACAAAGCACAATATTGCAGAGAGATTAAGGAAGATAATCGTATGTCAAATGTCTACATACCAACTAAAACATGGAAAAGGAAAGAAATTCCACAAAATGAAAATTGTCGAATAGCATTAATCGCTAAAGAATGCAAAGAAGAAGATGAATGGTTCATAGACAGTGGGTGCTCATCTCATATGACCGGAGATCAAAGCAAATTTGTCATCTTGAAGAAAAGAGGTGGAAATGTTGCATTTGGAGATGACTCCTCTACCAAAATACTTGGAAAATGAACTGTAAAGCTTGGAAGTGAAAATGTAAAAGCAGGAAAAGTTCTATTGGTTGAAGATCTGAAGCATAATCTCCTCAGTGTCAGCAAAATATGTGATCAGGGATACACTCTTATGTTTGACTCCCGAAAATGTAAAATCAGAGAAAATAACTCGGGAAGATTGGTTGCAACTGCAACAAGAAGACCGAACAACATATACATCCTAGACATGAAGAAGAGAGAGAAGAAAAAAACCACACAAAATGATTCCAAGGAAGAAAAAGTCCCAAAGACCAAAAATAAGGATGAAGTATTATTGAGTGCCACATGTTCAGGGGGAGCAGCCCCAAAGAAGAAGGTTACCTTTTGCCATTAAAAAATCAGGGGGAGCATCCCTAACCCTTGCCATTAATGTTAAAGGGGGAGAGAAATTGGGATCATGATGATAGGGGGAGCATGAGTGTTGCCATCAATGACAAAGAGGGAGATTGTTGGAAGATTGGTTGTTGTAATTGATGTCAATCCTAGTCATGGGTTTTGGACCGCAAGATTGATAAAGGTATTTGGACATGAAGGACAATGCACATGCATATACAACACCCATGAATGGATATTATACATCATGTTGTTTCCGGTGGTAAGTGGCACGTCACATGGATCCTCATGGTTGAGGAGAAATGGATTTTTGAAGATGACAAAGTGAATTGAAGAAGGAAGTACATGTAGGCCCTGAAGATAATTAAAGAAAAGAATTACAAAATAAGAAAGTGTCAAGTCAGCCCTAATGTTAAAAAGAAGTGACATAAATAGTATAAATAAACATCATTATACATTCATTTGATACAAGTCGAATTTCAGAGGAAATAAGAAGCAAAAGAAGGCCGGATTTCAAGGGAGGATGAAATCTTTTGGTGATGTGTTCTAAGGTATGTTATTTTCAGGTCATCTTACCATTTTTGCTATAATTTTTTTTCTATAATGATTCAGATGGTTCAATCGCTATGGTAATGAGAAGACATATCAAGGTACCTTTTGTAAATTTTTTATCTCTTTATTCGCTATAATTATGGAGATACACTCTGTGGAAGATAGGGTTTGTGACCAGTGTTGAAGCTAGTCAATAAATAGGTGTTCCGGGTAAAACCGTCATAACTTATTCATACAAAATCCAAATTAAGTGGGACTACTTGCATTGGAAAGAGTACGGAATTTAGTTTCTTGTGTGTTATTTTCAGAATCAAACGTTAAATATTGAGTGCGGGGCATGCTGTACAAGTTGGGTCTTCTGAATAAACCAGAATTGAATAAAGTCTACCATTATTTCTATAACTTCCTTTTGGGGAGGATTCAAGGAGTGAAACTTGGAGAAGTTTCAGAGAATACATTGAGTAATATTATCTATAGGATCATATTATTCCAAGAATTGTAGAAATTGAAGAAGTCTCAGGAAGCATTATCAGGTTCTATGTGATGGTTGGTTGATGGTCATGATTTAATGTAAAGTTTTATTCTCTCATATATTCTTGGGTGGAAGGAAGGGGTAAGGATGGAGAGTTCAAATCTCTCTTAATATTGGAGGATTGTATCTTCCTCTTGGAGGTTTATCCCTCCATTTACATTTGGAAGTTGTAGCTACCTTTGGAAGTCATTACTTCCCTTGAACAAAAACTATTGATTATTTCTTATATATTATGCACGGTGTATTGTGGTGTATTGGTATAACTCTTATACTATTGTTCATTGCTCATTAGATATAATTGAATGGTTTAAGTATAAGTTGAAAAAGGTTTTTAAATTGTACTTGATATTGATTCACCCCCCTCTCAGTATCAACATAAATAATGTTTTCTGTATGTATTGTAAAAAATATGATTTTATTGTCAAAAGGTGGAAAAGTTAACTGGTAATGAAATAATGTTTTCTATGTTTTTTTTCTTACAATGCATTTTAAATTAAGCATCAAACTCTTAAATACTTTTCTGTTGTGTATTAATTTAAATGTTTTATTTTATGTTCACTATGTACTGTCAAAAAATGATTCTATTGTCAAAAAGTGACAAAGTTAACTAGTAATGAAATTTTCAAAATGATGTGACATAGTGGCAAAAAGTGGCAAAGTTAACGATAAAATAAAATGCTCAAAATGATGTGACAATAAAATAAAACCTTAGAATGGAAGAGATGATCAACTATTCTTTAATTTTATCATGTAGTTATTAATTTTTTTTTAAAGCTATAAGAGATATTCACCTAAAGGTTCATATACCCTAACCTAATGCAATATTATTAAAATAAAATAGAAAAAAATACTATTGAAAAAAGTAAGGGTCAATGGAAATAATGGAAATAGTGTTTAACAACTTTTTCATTCTTTATATCACTATACCACTATCTTACTACTTCAAGTCAATCAAGTTTGAATAGAATTCACCAAATAGTTTGAGTGTTATACCTCTCCAACATTAATAATTGGTTTTACTACATGACATTAAATTTGTGTATAAACTTTTATTTTACTCTACATGAAATTAAATTCCTAAATAAATTAATATGGTAAATATAAAATTCATGTTTTTTTTATAAAGTAATATTGTAAATATAAAATTCGTGTTTTCTCTTTGGAAGTCATGGTCAAAACTAAAGAATAAAGTTATATATCTCCATACACCTTAACAATCGAATGGTTAAGGGAGAATCTCTTATCCTATAAACAACTACACAAATATCATGACCTTAAAAATAAATTATTATCATATAAAATAATAACAATCAAATGGTTAAGGGAGAATCTCTTATCCTATAAACAATAGAATCTCCTACACAAATATCATGACCTTAAAAATAAATTATTATCATATAAAATAATAACAATCAAATGGTTAAGGGAGAATCTCTTATCCTATAAACAACAGAATCTCCTACACAAGTATCATGACCTTAAAAATAAATTATTATCATATAAAATAATTGTGACACTTTAAATATTTATAAAGCATTACATCTATATTAAATTTTTTGTTAAATTAAATATAAATTAACATTGTGAATAATTATATATAATAATTGTGAAACATAAAATGTTTATATCAAAAAACAATTCAATTAAAACCAATACTTTAAATTAATTTTTTTTAATTAGATGTAGAGGTTAAATTTGATATTGAATCCTTCGTATGTATTAGAATAGGTTACATTAATGGTTCTATCAATGTAATTGGGTATCATAAAGATGTCATGGTAATGCACATACTTGAGAAAGGGTAATGCACATACCTCAAAAGGGTAATGTCATGGTTCTATCAATGTAATTGGGTATCATAAAGATGTCATGGTAATGCACATACCTCAAAAGAGAATGATGCCCAATCCATTTGAATAGTCAATGGAATAGAATGAGCCACAAGGAAGAGTCGTTCAATGGGTGCGACTCCATTCCTAGCATGTGAGATTATATGGCCGCTTGTATTACCACTTGAGGACCCACGACATTGTATTGTTTAGCATGTAGCAAGGCGACTCCAAAGTAAATTGAACCCATCGAACATGTAAAAAGATGGACATGAAGTCTTACGACTTCATGTGAGAAGGACCCCTTTGTAATTAACATGACTTAATCACCCTACATATAATAGTATATACTTTCTCAACATGTGTGCCCCTTTATGAACATGAGGAAAATCAAAGAGTATGGTTGGAAATTATCGGTTTGAAGGGGACGGATCCATAATACATATATGGGAATGGGTTCAAACATTCTAAAGCAAGTAAACCCCATCGAATGAACTTCATTAAAATATATATTTTACTTGTCTTAACATGTGAGCCATTTCCAATCACAAGATGGAATGAGAATTTGATATCATAAAGGTGCTCTAATACTATGCTTTCTTTAAAAAAGATTAGTCTCATCCAAATGTTAGAAGGGGGCATGCTTAGAAGGATATATGATGATGGGTTTATTAGTCGGATTAGGTACTTAAAGATGTCTCATAAATATGCCTAGTAGTGAGAATGCCTAAGTTAGGATTAGTTTCATCCCTTGCGCCTAAGGATACCTCACTTCTTGACTTGAAAAAAGAACTTTTATTATATAAAATGCATGTCCCTAAAAGATTAAGTTATCCTCTATCCTATATTAAAGTTAGGGTGCACCCCAAGCGGTTCTTGGTTCTTTCACTCTTATACAAATTTAGGTTATAACATACTTGGGCATAAATTTCCAAGTGATTCCCTCATTCATATCTTAATTTGAGTGAAATTCCCCAAGAACATACTTTTGGGTATTAATGGGGGTGTCGTAATTTGTAAGTACTTCTCTTACTCTTAATCAAATAGAGTGCACCACAAGTGGTTCCCTTGTTATTATATTAATTCTTGTTTAAATCCCAAGAACATAATTTTGGCACTAACTAAGATTCAAATTCATTAAGTTGTTGTCTCATGAACTATATATCTAAATTAAGGTGTGCCCCAAGCATGTCCTTTACTTCTATACTAATTAGGGTGAAATTCCCTAATGACATACTTTTGGGTATCGATAGGGGTATACGTTACCAAATGGTTCTTTCACTTCCATACAAATTAGTAGTTCCCTAAATCCTATACTAATTAGGTTGTAAGTATTAACAATATACTTTTAGGTACTAATTGGGGTGCAGTTCCCAAGTGAGTTTTTTATACATAGTACCCTTTTTATAAATATCATAATTGGAAATATGTTTGAAGATAGTCAAAACAAGTCATCAAAATCTGGAATGTACCTTCAATGAAAAATTAAAAATTATGGAATGTACCTTCAATGAAAAATTACAAATTCTAGAATGTACACATGTGCCAAGTTTGTTTAAAAACACCGTAATGGTATTCCATCTTCAATTATTCGTTCATGATCGACTTTGGACATTTTCCATTTTCTATTTTTTTTTTTTTGATTGAACTTCTATTAACTTTATGCACGCTACACATACCAAATGACTATATTGACAACTTGTAACATCTGACTGGTAGTCTTGAAAGTGAACATGAGTATTGGTTTGATGGGTTTCTTGAAAAAAATATCATTTCAATACAATGGATCCTTTTTCATATATAAAACCGTTATCATCAAAATCTTCTAATAGCCTCATCTTTTGTTCTGTGCATCGCATCAAATAATATTTCACGTTTTCAGTGTTGTCTACAGGTGCAACCATGGAAACAACATCTCCTGCAAATAATTGGATATATTGGACAACAAATAATTCGTGTTAGATTATCACACAAGTACATCTACAAGTTATTTGAAAAAATTTAAACATAAAAAGTTTACCTTCTCTAACAAGATCAGAAACTCTATTGCCATCAACTAACACTATAATTTCATTTGATTCCATATCCTCTAAGCTTGCAAGTGGCATTTCCCCTTTTGTATTAAGTTCAATATGTCTCCAAGCTTTAACATATCTTGCATTTTTCGTTTTTGCAAATATCTATGGATTCTGTGTCCTCTATGCAAATTGAACAAAAACAAGAGTCATTTCTTCTATCAAATGCAAATCCATTTTGAAAACATTTTGTTTTAACTGAATTTATTTTTCTTGTCCCAGGTATTGTACTGGTGTCATATGGGATTGATCTATTTATATTTTCGATTCCAACATACCAAAAAAACCTACACAATAAAAGAACTTGTTAACTTGAAATCTCTCAATAAAATGATTGAAGATTGAATATAAATTTGAACACGTTCAAATTTATATATCCTGTGTACATACATGTAACATTTATATATAGACACACCTGCACACATCCCTTGACAGATTATATTCATGTATTAGTGCCATTTTGCACCATTCAACAACTTGTTTAGCGGATTCAAATCGATCGGCATGAGGGTTCAACTGATACCTTCGAAGTGCTCATTTTATACATGCCCCTACACCGTCGTGCTCTCCTTTTTCATGACCAGTCTCAAAAAAATTCCAACAATGTGTAATGTTTAATTTTTTATGAAGACGACATAACCAATAGAATGATCATGCAGATTTGAACTGACCCGCACACCCATCGGACCATATCCAATGTTGATCAAATATGATTTTGTGTTCTTTCAATGAATCATAAAATTTATCAAAACAATGTTGTACATAATGTGCGTCGTGTGCTCGATCGTCACTTATATAAAAGTGATATTCTTTAATAACATGTCGATTGTCATTGGTGCTTTCTATGTTATCAAGACTCCATTGAGCATGTCTATATAGAACGTGGACAAATATCGTGACTTGATCAGAATGATAATATTCTCTCTGTATTTCTTTTTGTGCAACGAAAGTGTAATTTTCTACAAAATCAACTACAGAAAAAATTGTCCCTGGTGGAAACACTTCACGGGATTAATTGAATTGTAGATGTTTCCATTGATATCTATGTGAATTCTTGGTGTATTTATAGATTTCTTCCTCAAACTTCTTCAAAAAATCTATCACGCAGATGTTATCTACCTTCAAATCAATCCTTTTGGAAATAACATTTGAAGAATGTGGAGCCGTGATGCTCAGATATTCATATCTCTTCCAATTGAATCTTATATTAGAAAATGATTGATCATTCATATCAATATGATACTTTGA
>ML794428.1:408897-420175 GCA_009831015.1 Picea engelmannii | reverse complement strand
ATTGATCATTCATATCAATATGATACTTTGAATGAAACAAACTTAGATTTCCACAACAATCACATTTCTTTCCACCAACACATTTTTTTTTGTAAAATAAATCATCATCTTCTCTTTCACATAGAATTTCAGATATAAAAACATGGAATATGGAAGGAGGAGGTGAACCTGGCCAATTTTTACCAAAATCCAAAAAAATGTTGTAATACAACTCAAATTCCACATGATAACAACAACAACAAGTGTCACGGACAATGATGGGTCTAACAAACCATGGTTTTTGTTGCACAAATGTATTGATGAAAATTTTAACTTCTTTGTGCTCTTCTTTGAACTTATTGAACATCTCTATTTGTGTCATTGGCAATATATGTTTTGGATGTTCATATTGTTTTCGTGCTATTCTTCGTAGAAACACATCCCTTGTATGTGGTGAAACACAAGATTCTTCCAACCAACAATTACGGGCCAAATATTTAACATTTTCTGCAAGTATATCTTTGTAGGGTTGTCTAGAAATCACTATCCAACAAGGCAATTCATCATTTACATCTATTTGCAATCAAAATTTTCTATGTTTGTGCAATGTTTTTTCTTGATGTTCCCATCATTTTTTCCATGTGTCGTGTCAAACGATCTTTTATATTGCTCCCTAAAACAATTGTTGTTTGTAACATTCTATGTGCAACACAGACATCTTATTTTCGAGATTTTCCAAAAGATTTTAATACACTAGTTATATTGTTAAAGACATTATGTTTCACCTTTGTATCCTTTGTCGACTTTTGAATACCCAATAATGATGTATCTTGTTTTAACTTTCTTGACTTCATTAGACAAAGTAAAATTTGAGCTTGTACTATTACTGATTCATCTTTGAAAAAAGTATTATACATATTCTTAGTTCGATATATTATATAATGCTTAGCTTTTTTCTTTCCAAATTTGTCAATATCAACATTTTCTAATATTTCATCATCAATGTTGATAGATTCTCCTGCATATTTCAATTTAAAGTTTATATTAAAAAACATAACCCGAACACAAATTCACTAAATTATATATACTTGAGTGTTCATCTTGTATTAATCTAAATTTATGTACATGCCTATAGGTGATTCGTCTTCTGCCTCAATTTCGGTTTCAACGTCTTCTTCAACATTATGAGACAAATCTATTTATGTTTTTTGAAAAACATCAAATTGTAATTACAATCAATTATATTATTTACAATATTTTAAATTTGAATTCTATACTTTGAATTTTGTACTTTCTGAATACAGTCCCAATGTGTGTCGTGTGCTCGATCATCATATGTGCATGCATAAATGGTTCAACTTCTTCTTGTTGAAAATCTCTATTGACATTATCATCGTTTCTTTCTTCAATATTTGCACGTTCTTGTTTCTTTCTCCGATAAATCTCTTTCCTTTGTTCGATTTGGCGATTATCATCTCGAGTGCGATCATATTTTCTCTTGCGCAAACTTTTGTTTCCCATGAATTTTATAGTTATCTATAAAATATATGTTCAACAAAGACTTCACCTTGAAAAAATGCTCAACATTTATCTTTCAACATATAAAATGTTATTCCAATAAAAACTTGAACAAACATCAATTACCTTATTCAAAAAAAACAAAAAACATGATTTGAAACTTTGTTTAAGTGCTCTAGAAAACCATCATGTATCGATATCGATCCTTCGATTAAGCCTATGGATCAGAGGGAAGAAATAAAGAAAGAAAAGAATACAGCTGCAATCAATAATAGAAATGCTTTGAAATCCCTATCCCCGAGCTTATATCTGTCTGTCCATCCAATGAATTGTGTTATTTGTGTTCGACCGAAAGCCTATTTATACAATTTGGCACGAAATGAAACGATACGACATGTCGTTTCATTTTTCCGACCGATGGAATTCATTTAACAACCTTTCGGCTGAAAGAAGGTTTTTTCGATTGAAAACCTTGGAAACCATTCAGTTTTGACGGTTTCCATTAGATTTTAGTCTTTTGGCTGAAATATTATTTTTTTGGCTGAAAGATTATTTTGGCCGAAAACAAGAAAATTGGGACAGAAAACAAAAACCAGAGAATTGCCCCAAGCTTACATGAACTTCAGAGGTTGTGGACTCCTGCAAATATTGAGAATTTGGTTTCGAAAATGACACCAGCATTTCCAAAATTGAATCTACCTTCAATTCTTATAATTTGTTTTCATTTTCTTTATTTTTATCTAATTTTATTTAATTTAAAAAAAAAAACACTACAGAATATTTTCAGCAGACATTATGATTCGGTGAAATGAAATATCGGTATCTCTAAAAATATATAGTGAAAAATTTGGAAAAACATATATTCATAATCCTTAAACTGTTCTTTTCAAAAGGATATATTTATATTTTAGTTTTAAGTAAAAGTTAATATAGATACAAGGTGTAGAAAAACATGTGTTTAAAATCTGCAACATTTTCAGCTTGGTCAACTTAAAAAAATTCTAGAAATTATAATATTCATCCATTAGATTCAAAATTAGAGTCATAATAAAATAGAGTCTTTGTAGATTGTTGCAGTATATTTTGTTTTTAAAAGCATAAGTTTAATAATAGATACATTGTTGTAGAAAAAAATAACTCATTATCATTCCTTTCATGTTTAAGGAACATACTGTTAAACAATTGTGAAATTGACATATCAAATCATGATAAAAAAATTTTGAAAAATAGTCATTGGAAAGATAACAAAATTATTCACAAGTTTTGTTTTTACTGTAAAGTGAAATTATAAATAAAAGAAATACTTTTGTATGCCGGAAGTTGAATAACTTGTGAAAATATAGTTGTTCTTCTCATAAAACAAGCAAAAGTGTAACCCATCTTCATGATTTCACCCAAACCCATTCATGGTTGTTTGGGAGATACAATGTACATTTTTAAAAATCAAATTTTCAAAGGTGACGATCATCGAGCTATGGTGAAATCATGCTCTGTAAGGCTATCCATTGCAACATTCCACTACCTGAATCACCATGCTTTGGTATGCCCACTAGATGGCCCGATTGACAATGAGCATCCCACCAAATTTCACACCCACTACACTTTCAAATAATTCTACAAAAATGCATTTTAAGGATTATTTCAAGAAGAGGAAGGTCGAATTGGAGAGAAAAAGTGAAGAGAATAGGTATTTTTTTCCACAACCATTGGAAACTAAATCAAAGCTTTGGATCCTTCTATCTCATACAACTACTTGAGTGTTCACCATTAATGAACTAGAAGAGATGCAATATGCTCAATGTTGGTTGGCATTAATGCAGGGTGCCTCATATGACATCTCTAGCCACCCAATTAATTGAGCCATTCAATCAATAAGCCTGTAACGTATATTCCAAGGTGCCTCGTATGACATCTCTAGCCATTTCATTAATTGATCCATTCAATCAACAAGCTCGTAACGTACATTCCAAGGTGCCTCATATGGCATCTCTAGCCACACCATTAATTGAGCCATTAAATCAACAAGCCCATAACGTACATGCCATGGTGCCTCATATGAAATCTCTAGACACTGAATTAATTGAGCCATTCAATCAACAAGCCCATAATGTACATTCCCATTGGAAAAAAAAAAAAAAAACCGCTTCATACATATAAAATAAATCAAGGGCAACATAACCACAAGAATTACAACAAAACAACATTTTGATTTTCTCATACAACTAACAACATAATAAAAGACAAGAATGCATGCATACCCAAAAAACATAACAACATTCAAATTAACATTTACAGAATGGAATAATCATAGTAAAAACAACACAAAACTTATTTGTTTATAAAAATAACCAACTGGTTGCATACGAAGGATGTTCCTCTCAACCATAGGCTTGATGTCCATTTTCTCTCAACAATAGGCCACCCCCATGATGAGGCTATGAGTCCTTAATGAGATATGACCCTCTTGAATTTAAACTCTCCAAACTCAATAGCCCAAAACCCAGGTTATACTCCCATGACAGTTCCAATCCACCAACTCTCTTTCCCATAATCTGCACAACCCAAGGAATGTACTCCCTTCTCTTCTCACAGTCCCTCTGGATGTACCATGTAAATCCCTTCACTAGGGATTCAAAGTTAAATGGTAAATTTGTAATCTAAATTACTTTTCTTTTCTTGAAATTGACATCTAATTTCTATTTATGTTTGCATTACAACAAATCTATCTAATTTATGTTGAAGTTCTAGCAAATTAATTAGTTAAATATCAATTTCTCAATTTATACAGTCCAAAATAGTCACAAAACAGATTACACAACATATTACACATTTTCAATACATAGATACATATCATAACTTTCATTCAGAAAAAAAATTGATAGTGGTAAAATACCTCTTGAAGAAGAAGTTTGTCCCTTTCTTTCCTGTTGTTGCTAATTGTTTGAAACTGCCTGAAAACTACTTGAAACTGCCCGAAAACTGAATATTTTCCTCCCAACCAGCTAGGAACAGAGCCTCTCCGACTCCCTAGCTCCAGGAATCCTTGCAGTTTCTTGGCCCCCGAGCCCAAAACTCCTAGCAACAGGTGCCCTTGTGGCAGACCTCCATCAAGATCCTCAAGAAAAACCAGTAATAAAATCCTCTAGCAAGATTCCCCCCATCCCCAACCAGTAATACAGACCTCTAATATGAAAAAAAAATAAAGCCCAAGACAAAGTCCCCCTTCCCGAGTGTTTCCCCCTCTCTTATCCTCCTTCCCCCCCTTTCCTTATTCACCACTTTCTCTCTTCATTAAACCTCACCCACCTTACCCCCCCATTAAATCTCAACTACCTTATCCCCTCTTTCCATTAATGGGTCATCTACCGATACATTAAATCTCAAAATGAAATTTATTAATTTAAACCAATATTCCTTAAACAAACATTTAATCATGATTATTAATTGATTAATTAATTAAACTAATATACATTAAAAAAATATTTAATCAGGACAATTAATTAATTAATTAATTAAACAAAATACATTAAACAAATATTTAATTATGATAATTAATTAATTAATTAGGGTTGTTACATACACCCACCCTTCAGGAAATTTCGTCCCGAAGTTAAAGTATTTTATGATACAAGGGAAATGACACATGGTTTACACATTCATATCCAATAAACAACATTATCAGTAAGTAAGCCAAGAAAACTCATACATACTAGTGTACATGTGCAAGAAATGCATGTGTAGCTAGTACATACAAGTCTCTTGCATGTAATAATAACAATAACTATCACCTCTATAGTAATTTATGTATGCATCCAATCCAATCAACAAGACTATTCAATTTATAAAAGATAATAAACCGATCAATTGTTTGTGAAATCCCTTAATTACAATAATCTAGCTCAACAATGTTTATTTAGACAATTGTGGTTTAGTTAAGTAATTATGAATATACATATATACACATTTTCTTTTCAGAAGGAAAAACAATAAATTCCACCATAAGGAAAATTTCCATACACTCTCAATTATGTATATTCGTCCTTCCTCCCTAACTTACTTCCATCTTCCATTCCTATCATTCCTCTGTTGGACTATCTTGGAGCATCAACTCTATTGACCTATCTCTAAATAGAACCCGTAAGTGGAAGTGTCACTATCTTGACCAAGCTTCCCCAAAAGGCAACTGACATTCATCATCACACGTCTAGGGGAGCGTGAGCTAACACTTTCCTCCCATGACTCCAGGTTTCAGAGGATACATGGTGGGAAATGCCTCCACCCCTCCTAATAGGACTAGGGTCCACACCCTACAATGGAATATACAGTGGCACCATGTTAATGTGAATTTTGTCATCGTTTATTCAGTTTTAGGCAGTCTCACCACCTGAAATCTTGCACTGGTCCACATATCATAGCAATGCATTCAAACCAATATAATTTCACATACAAAGATTCATACCATATTGTTTCTTGGTCAATTTTCATGACATCCACTTTCATTATCATTATCCCTTAGCTATTTCATAGACCAATGACCTGTAGATTAGTCTATAACACAAACTCATACATATCTATGCATTACCATCATGTAATTGCATACAACCATAATCTTCATTTGGTATCCACGTACCAACAACTTTAACATCAAAGTTTTCAAGTTATAAAAAGATCTCATAATATCCCCATAATTCAATTAACGTTACCCGTTCATATAATTTTCATTTACATAATAGATTGCATCATATCCATCATTATTCAAATAACATTTAAACCTTCATAGGATTCACGTTCACATAGTAGATCGCATCATATCCATTATCATTCAAGTGACATTTATACATTTATAGAATTTACATTCACATAGTAAATCACATCATATCCATCATAATTCAAATAACATTTAAACATTTATAGAATTTACATTCACACAGTAGATCGCATCATATCCATCATCATTCGAATAACATTTAAACATTCATAAAGGTTCATACGTATTAAACGTTCAAGTGTATCATTAATAGTTTCACGATGAATATAAAAGAAAGGTGATCAAGCCTCAGGTAATCCTAGTTGTCTAAGTCAAAAGGTGGTGTTACATACACCCAACCTTCGAGAAACATATTCTCGAGGTGGTCAAAAAAGTGAGGGATAATCTTGTCGTAATGTCTCGGCATCCTCCCAAGTAGCAGATCCTAGACTAAACTTGTCCTACTGGACCTCAACTTGGTCTACCAGATGGTTCCTGAGTTATCGGACTCTATGGTCCAATATGCGTAATGGTTCTACCGTGAGGGTTCCCACGTCTGATACCTGCAATTCCTTCCAATTTAGTTTATGTGATTCATCAACAACATAATGATGTAGAATAGATACAAGAAAAACATTATGAGTTTTATGCAAGTGGGGTGGCAGTACGACATGATAGGAAACAAGTCCAATTTTCTCTTGGATTTTGAACGGTCCTATAAATATAGGTGACAACTTTGTCCCCTTCCCGAACCGAATGGTACTCTTATTAGGCATGATACAAATGAAAACATGATCTCCCACTTTATAACTTCGGTCAGTCCTATGTGCATCAACATAACTTTTCTGTCTATCCTATGCTTCCTTTAGTCTCTGCCTGATCTGTATCACCTGTTCCTCCATCTCTTGAATCAATTTTGGCCCAACTGTCACTCAGTCTTCTAATCTTTCCCAACTCAACGGTGTTCTGCATGGCCTTTCATATAGAGCTTCGTAGGGTGGCATTCTGATGGAGCTATGAAAACTGTTATTGTAGGCAAACTCTACCAAAGGTAGGTACTTCTCCCAATGGGTTTGATTATCCATGACATACATCCTAATCATGTCTTCCATAACCTGATTTACTCTCTCAGTTTTCCCATCTGTTTCAGGATGATAAGAAATGCTTAAGTTCAAATGAGTCCCCAACCCTGATTGCAAACTTGTCCAAAACCTAAAAGTGAATCTGGAGTCCCTATCTGAAATTATCTTCTTAGGTATCCCGTGAAAACAGATGACCTCACTTACAAACACGCATGCCACATCAGTGACATCATAAGTGTCTCTAACCGGAATAAATTGAGCACTCTTGGTCAACTTATCAACTATCACAAGGATGGCATTGTGTCTATGAGATGTGAGCAGCAACCCCATAAAAAAATCCATAGAAATGACTTCCCACCTGGACATAGGAACATCGTGTGGTTGTAGGAGACCTATCAGGTGATGGTGGTCGGATTTCACTTGTTGACACTCTAGGAACTTGGCGATGAAATGGACTATAGCACGCTTCATGCCTACCCAGAAGAAGATATTCCTCATGTCTGCATACATTTTCTTCACACCTGGATGCGCACAATAAAGTGCTCTATGGGCTTCCTTTAGTATAATGCTTCAAATATCCCCACTTTCGAGGATGTACATCCTTCCTCGATATCTTAATAGTCCATCTGCTTCCAGGCTATATCCATCATACTTTGGATCTAACTGCCTCCCACTCTCGAGGTTTGAAGTAACCTTTAAATACCAACTGTCTCCAAGGAGTTGCGTCAACACACATTCCCTCGGATTGACTTTTAAGGGTACCAAGAAGAAGACTCATGGTCTCTTACTCAAGGCATCCACAACTACATTTTCTTTTCCCTTGATGTAAGAAATACCAAAATCGTACTCACTCATAAAATCACTCCATCGCCTTTGCTTGGAATTCAGATCCCTTGAGTGAAGAGATGTTTTAAACTTTGATGGTCCATTTTGAGCTCACATTTTCGCCCCACTAGATAGTGCCTCCAAAGTTTTAGAGCTAGCATTACAACTGCCAACTCTAAATCATGAGTAGCGTAAAGCTCCTCGTGTTTCTTCAACTTCCTTGATGCATAAGCTATCACTCCTCCATCCTGCATTATCACGGCCCCCAACCCTTGCTTCAAGGCATCCGTGCAGACTGTGAATTCCTTTTCCATATCCGACACTCGTAGAATTGGTGCACTAGTTAATAATCTCTTAAGATCGATGAATGCACTATCAAATTCTTCTATCCATTCATACCTGACCCCCTTGCGCTGCAAAGTGGTGATGGGTTTTGCTATTTTAGAGAAACCTTCCACAAATCTCCGATAATAAATTGCTAGCCCCATGAAGCTTCTTACCTCATGAGCATTTTTTGGAACTGGCCATTCCATAATGGCCTTTACCTTTTCTGGGTCCACAAAGATTCCTTCGTTGGAAATGATATGACCTAAATAGTGGATTTCTTTCTCAAAGAAGGAACACTTTGACAACTTCCCATACAATTTGTTCTCTCTAAGGTAGGACAACACCACTTGCAAGTGTTCCTCATGCTCTCTTTTGTTCTTGGAATATATGAGGATATCATCTAAAAATACTTGTACAAAGCGGTCTAAGTACTTCTGGAATACACCATTCACGAGGCTCATGAATACTGTTGGCACATTGGTTTATCCGAAAGGTACTACAATGAACTCGTAATGCCCAAACCGAGTTCGAAAGGCAGCTTTAGGAATATCTCCTTCCTTAAATGAACTCGTAATGCCCAAACCGAGTTCGAAAGGCAGTTTTAGGAATATCTCCTTCCTTAATCCTTAATTGGTGATATCCTGATTGCAAATCAATTTTTGTGAATGTCGTTTCTCCCTTCATCTGATCAAATAGATCATCTATCCGTGGATTTGGGTACCTATTTTTCACTGTAACACGGTTCAAGTCCTTGTAATCTATACATAGTCATAAGGAACCATCCTTCTTCTTCACAAAAATTACTGGTGCACCCCAAGGTGAGACACTGGGCCTTATTAGCCCTAAGTCGAGTAGCTCTTTTAATTGCATCTGCAACTCACAAAGTTCTGGCACTGTCATCCTATATGGAGTCTTGGAAATTGGTTCTGCACTAGGTTTTATCTCAATAGTAAAATCAAGCTCCCTCTCAGGGGGTAACCCTGGCAACTCATTCAGAAAAACATCCTTAAACTCTGACAATACTGGGTACTGATCCAAGGAGGGTCCTTTCCTTTCATTCACTGCTTCCACTACATATAGTCGACACCCTTGCCTCATGCACCACTTAACCTTCATAGTTGAGATAAAGTGTAGAGAAACCTTTCATCGTACACCATGGATCTCTACTGGCCTTCCTTCATCGTCAACATAAAGAACCCTTTTTGTGAAATAATCTACCATAGGTCAATGGGATTCTAACCAATCCATTCCAATGATTAGGTCATACGTCCCAAGGGCAGTGGCGTATACCTTCAAACTGGTAGTACACACTCCCAGGTCTACTAGACAATTATCAATGCTAGGTCCTACCGCTTGTTTTTCCCCCGAAGCCATCTCGACTTGTTTAAAGTCATTGTGCTCGTAGGATTCCAACCCACTATTTTCTAATGCAGATGGTGAAATGAAACTATATGTAGCACTAGAATCAAATAAATTTTAACATTGATATGATTTAGCGTACCTGACGACTCCACCACCGTGGATTGATGTTCTGCCTGGCAATTATTAACTGCTGCATAAATCTGGTGGCTACTGCTTTCTCTTCCCATCGGGGCCTTTCCTTCTCTATGCACAAATCTTGCTTGCAACTCTGGGAAGTCACGTTGGTAATGGGGCCCTCCACATCCTCAACATGTAACATGATATTGAACCTGCACACTGCTATGTGATGGTCTCTGAATTGATTTCCTTCCCCAAGAAACCTTGCCCCTACTGGCTACTCCCTGATAAGGTCGTGGACCTGCCTGTGTCGTTGGTGATGAGTGGGATGTTTCACTTGCTGCCATTGAAATGCCTGTAGCAATCATCCTTGGTGCAACTCTATTACCATAAGGAGGTGGTATAGATCTCCCTCCCCTAGAGAAGGTCCTAGGGGCCTTCTTCATAAATCCAGGATGATGCGGAAAGGTCGATCTCGTACCTCCATTTAAGTTCATGTGTTCCTCCGCATAATGTGAACTTTCAACTGCTTTTTCTACTGAAGACGGTTTCCACATCTGCACCATGGCCCTTATCTTAGGGTTTAACCCATAGACAAAGTGTTCTTCCTGTCGTTGATCATTATCCATGTATGAAACATATTTCACCAACTCCATGAACATGATCTCGTACTCTTCCACGGTCCTGTTCCCCTGTACTAGAGCATGAAATGTTCCCACCTGTTGTTCCTCGTAGTAAGCTGGTAGATATTTCCTTCGGAACCTTTCCTCAAAACTTTCCAAAGAGACGGTGTCTAGGGTAAGGTGCAACTGCCTCTCCAAGTTGCCCCACCAGTTCAAGGCACTGTCCCTTAACTAAAAGATTACTATTTTCGCCTTTGATGTGGAAGCATAGTCTCTTAAGGTGAAACATCGTGTCATCCCTTCCATCCATGCTTCTGCACGCTCACTGGCACGACCCCTGGCAAACTCTAGAAGTTTGATCTTCTGCATTTCTCTAGTGATGTCCTCGGGTGGAGGCCCTCCTCTTGAATCCCTCAACACTTCAGGATTGCCCATTCCTAACGATGGGGGCTCCACTTCGATCCCTGCTGGATGACGCCCATTTAAATTCTCATTTATGGCCTCCAAAGAGCGCATAATGAGAGCTAATTAAAGCGATGGTGGTGGCGGCATTGGTGGTCTGTTAAGGTCCTAACCCGCACATGGGTAGATTAATGTATTCGGATGTAATAAAGGTCAATATTAATAAGACCTTTCAATAAAAGAGAATTAGGCGGATGTAAGAAGACCTAATAGAAGCTTCCGCTTCTAGAAGGATC
>ML794428.1:383864-403320 GCA_009831015.1 Picea engelmannii | reverse complement strand
TTTATGTTCAAGTGCTATTTCTATTGCTATTTCGTATATCATTTCTGCGTATTGTGAAGATTATGCTGGATATTTCACTGTTATTCTGTTATTTCTAGCATTTCGTTTCTGTTCTGCATATTTTATATATCTGGTATCTTGCATGGTCCCTATGACGATGCCCCTCTGCCTTGATTTCCTCGAGTCCTAACCATCTTGTAAAATTGAATATGCATCAACCAAAAGTTTGTCAGGGAGAGTCTAGGGCAATTCACATTTGCACAATTTAAACTTGAAAACATAGGGTTAGGCGTAAGTTTTCTTTTTTACTTGTCTATAAACAGACGTTACTCTCTTTAGGGGAAGTGGCTAGGTCAAGGTTAAAGCATATAAGCTCGATGTCTTCACCTAAGAAAATTGCTGACTCCCTCACCTCGTAGCTATGTTAACATTGCACCACACTCGCCAATTCCTCTAACTTACCTTCTTAGTGCACATGAAGCCCCCTCTCGCTTATCTTGGTCTAAGTCCTTAAACGTTTGCTTAAAAATAATTAATTAGTCACTTTAACTAGTTTTAAATTTAAACATGAATCATAAATTTAAATATAATTTAAACATAAATTTAAAACATTAATTACTAATGATTAATTAGTGATTTTGTTCTAATGATTAATTACTTTTAATTAATCACGTTAATTATACTTATAAAACATACTTAATCACCTTTGATTAATCATAATTACTTTTATTTTATTTTAAAACATAAATTTAAGTATATATATGTTTTCTTGTGTTATTATTAAATAATTAAAGTTTAAACTAAATATGTTTTCTTGTTTTATTAAATAATTAAAATTTAAACTAATTTAAGCAATTGAAATTAAAATTTAATAATAATTAAAAGAATAATTAAATAATATATAAGATTTTTTTTTTAATTACGATAATCAAAATACAATTAAATAAATAAAAAAATAATAATATATAAAAAAAAATTAAAATAATAAAAAAAATTAAAAAAAAAAAGAGTGTGGGCACACATGAAGCCCACGTGCCCTCCTTGGGCTCTCATCCCCCAAAACCCTACATGCCCAACCCTCTCTTCACATAACATTCTACCGCCTCTCCACTCTGCACTCTCCCTCTCGGCAGGCTCGACTTGATGCTAAGGCATAACCATCGACTGGTGGGTGTAAGGCATGGTGCTTAATCATGGCCAGGGAGGCTAAAGGCTCGGCCTGGAGTTGCTGGTGGGTGATGTGAGCCAAAGGCTTGCTGGATTATCCTACTTTGAGGTCTCAGGGACTTGACCATATGCTCCTGAAGGCCATGTTGTGTGGGAAGCCATTGTTGGCCACTCATTTTGATAGTATTTGGAGGAGTGTGATCGTGAGTTCCAAGATTGGTTATACGTTCAGTCCGACGTTTGATTTGTTGAAGGGGGAGCTGTAGAGAGTTTTTGAGGATGGAAAGGAGGTCCTGAGGGAGAAGGGGCTGGATCATTATCAGAGAGACCATGTGCATTTGTAGAAGGACCATTCTTCAAGGCACTGGCTTAGTGGTTGGTCGTGGGTTCAAAACCCATGAACCCCAAACTTATTTACCTCCTCCATTTTCTCTCCCTTGGTTCTTGGTTTCGGTAATGGTAGAAACGCCCTTGTGGGATCTTTCCTCAACTTGGCACTTGGTGCGAGTGTTGTGAGCCAAAGGTTGCCCACCTGGTCTCTTCATCCATGTGGCCTAGTGTCTGGCGCTCTGTGTTGTTTGTTGAAGCAAGGTCCCTTCGTGGGTTCCTCCTCCATGTGGCTTAGTGCCGGGATTTCTTGGGAGAGTGGGGATGCATGGTAGCTCTGTCCACACACCTAAAGCACCGACCAGTCGACCATGGACCGTGTCGTTCCAACGTCTAATAAAAACCAATAAAACAAAGAAGTTTATTTATTCTTCTGTGCAGCTCATGGTTCGGGTTTGATGTACGTGGTTAGCATGGATTGGCTTCTAGTGTGTTGGGTGCCCTTCCCTTCTCTTTTTTTTTTTCACGAGATAATGCATGGCTCTCATTCCTGGGTTCAACAACTGACTTGAACGCATGGAGTAAGGGTTTCAGTGGCCAATTTGGATGCATGGAGCAAGGGTTTCGGGCTTGATTCCTCAAAGATATCAATGTTTCCATACTTGGCATCTCTTCTTGGGCATTTCCATATTTGGCAATATCGATCCATGGCTGGCCCTTTTGGACATGCATCCATGGCTTCCATATCTCATCCCATTTCATATACGTGTAGGGCTTAAATATTGAATCTTTCGTGTACGCGTAGCCTTTCCTTGTGAGAGGGTTTAAATGTGTTGGAACAAAGCCTTTTGTTTTTAAATTAAGTTTGTTCATTTGTTTTTCATATTTAGAAATTTTGACCCCATCTAATGCTTCTTTTATGATGTCTTTTTTTTTGCAAGTGAAAGTTGTTACAAGTAAATAGGTGGTTTGGTGGCTGAAACCAAATATGGGAGGATGAAACAGCTCCAAGACTCCTTCCTGCTACATATTAAGCTATTTCATAATTCTTATTAGTGTTTTCAGGGTTATTCAAGGGTTTATTAGTGGAAATTTCAGGGTTTTCTGGGTTGTTTCAAGTTTATTTCTAGGGTTTCTCATTGGAAATTTTAGGGTTTTCTAGGTTGAGGTAAAGGGTTTTAATAAGGGTCATAGGTTATGAGCTATTTGAGGGAAAATTTTGTATGACCTTCATTCATGTGAGTGGTTAAGCCCAGGTTTCAGTTTTGAAACCGAGCTCTGATACCATGTGTAAAGCCCTTCACTAGGGCTTCAAAGTTAAATGGTAAATTTGTAATCTAAATTACTTTTCTTTTCTTGAACTTGACATCTAATTTCTATTTTTGTTTGCATTACAACAAATCTATCTAATTTATGTTGAAGTTCTAGCAAATTAATTAGTTAAATATGAATTTCTCAATTTATACAGTCCAAAATAGTCACAAAATAGATTACACAACATATTACACATTTTTAATACATAGATACATATCATAACTTTCATTCAGAACAAAATTAATAGTGGTAAAATACCTCTTGAAGAAGAAGTTTGTCCCTTTCTTTCATGTTGTTGCTAACTGCTTGAAACTGCCTGAAAACTTAATCTTTTCCTCCCAGCCAGCTAGGAATATAGCCTCTCCGACTCCCTGCTTGAAACTGCCCGAAAACTGAATCTTTTCTTCCCAGCCAGCTAGGAACATAGCCTCTCCGACTCCCTAGCTCCGGGAATCTTTGCGGTTTTCTAGCTCCCGAGCCCAAAACTCCCAGCAACAGGTGCCCCTGTGGCAGACCTCCAACAAGCTCTTCAAGCAAAACCAGTAATAAAATCCTCCAGCAAGCTCCCCCCCAACCCAAACCAGTAATACAGTCCTCTAATATGAAAAAAAAATAATGCCCAAAACAAAGTCCCCCTTCCCGAGTGTTTCCCCCTCTCTTATCCTCCTTTCTCCCCTTTCCTTATTCGCCACCTTCCCCTTCATTAAACCTCACCCACCTTAGCCCCCCATTAAATCTCAACTACCTTATCCCCTCTTTCCATTAATGGGTCATCTACCGATACACTAAGTCTCAAAATAAAATTTATTAATTTAAACCAATATTCCTTAAACAAATATCTAATCATGATTATTAATTAATTAATTAATTAAACTAATATACATTAAACAAATATTTAATGAAAACAATTAATTAATTAATTAAACTAATATACATTAAACAAATATTTAATTATGACAATTAATTAATTAGAGTTGTTACATACCATTTGTTTATTAAGATTCCAATACACTTAATTTTCTAGAAATATCACAAACATGGACTCCATGAACTCTCAACTGCTCCAAAAGTATTCACACTATCCTTCATAAAACTCTTTCCTAAATAGGAAAGCGCCCTGCAAACTTATAGTCCATTTTTATAGACACATAGGCCTCAATTTTAGCATAAAGATACCCAATAATGACCTCCTTTAATCATAGCATAGATGGTGCTCTTCCTAGCACTTAGCTTCTCCTGTAAGTGAAATCGTATAATAATTTAACATGACACACTTGTCAGTCTTTTTGGGTAGGTATTGCCAATGCTTCATGGTTTACGAGGCCAATGATAAACAATGTTTGAATTGAGATCACTTACGACTATGCACCTAGGTCAATGGGGTCTAATATCCTCATTTAGTAAATTATACAATTGACTTAGGAGGGTGGCGAGGCGTATGATTCCATTGTGAGTTATATTATTTTTCTTTTCATGTAGCACACGTGACACGTCCCACGTGCAATGTGAGATAGAAAACGCTTATAACCAAGTAAATTCACAACCTAAATTACGACCGTATAATTAATTTGGTTTAGTAGGAATATTTGCAATGTGTCACAACATTTATCAATGTTATTTGTGTGACAACTCCTCATAACTGAGTAAAGTCAAACATATATTACAATTTTATAGCTTTCCAAATTTACTATGAATAATTTCCATGTTTCATATAATTTTAATTAAAGTTACTTGAATGAGAGTTACTTAATTAGGAGTTCGAACTTAATTTTTCATCAATTTAAAGCAATGCTTTAATGGCTTGAAACCTAAAGATATTTGGTATAAGTGGAAGTCATATTTTTATGGATATCAACATCTTAAGATTATATCAATAAAGATAAACCAATAACTTTAAGTATTATAAGTATTTTCCTATTTTAATAAGAAAAAAATTTACTTTTATATCTTTTACGCAATCTTACGTATTTCATGTAGGTTGATTAAAAACATTTATATATACGTTTTTAATTTTATTATACTTTTTGCACAATCGCCTACTTTGAGAAGTTAACACCATGATGGGTGTTACAACCTTTGTAATCGACACCACTTAGTTGAACACTTTATCCTTCTCTCTGAATGGTGTAACCTTGAATTCCAATGGTTCTCTCTAACCTTACATTTGATAGATATGGTGTTTTCTCAAACTATTTTTTCATGTATAGTAGTATTCCTAGTTCATATATTTTACCTAGTTAGTACCTTTTAACTGTAAGAAAATTGTTGAATACTTTGTATAAATATTGAAATTTTTTTCTTACATTCTCACTCATTCTTTGCTCGGAAAATGTCCCTATGGTGACTCTTCCTTTTCGTACAACACCTCCTCCTTTCCCCCCTACCACATTACTCTTGGTATTTGTGCTATGGATACAACAAAAGTATCATATATAACTCACTAATTTGTGAATGGGCTTGTGATCAGGGATGATTTTAAGGATGGAAATTGATTTTAAAATATAGAAACCTTGGTGAATCTTACTAATCCTCCATATGTCAACCATAAATGTTTGGCGATATTTTTGCAAAAATATTCAAATTTGTATGGATTTTATGTATTTTGTATAAAATTTTGGCGATTTTTAAGGTAAAATATTTTTATCCTATAGAATTTGGGCGAATCATTTTTAAAATGGTGAATTGTTTTTTGGGAAAAACCATGGAAAATTAGCCCATGAGCGAAATTTAGCCCCTAAAATCATCCTTGCTTGTGATTGTTTGTTTATCTTAGTTCTTAACTCATCCACTAACTTCAATGCATCCAAACCATGGTTGCATTCATCTGATCCTCCTCCTATAATACCTCCTTGTATAAGTCCCAAATGATCTAATCCATCATACTTCTAGTACCCTACAAGTGATATTCCTCCCTCTCTCCTAACATAAGCCATTTTCTTACAACCCACCTTGCAAACCAATCCTCACCATGGTAAAATCCAAACACTTGAGGGGTATGCTTTAGCCTATAGGATTGACTACAAATTCAATCCCCTCCTCATGGTTGTCTTACCTCTATGAGATTATCATATATTTGAAGTAATCACAATTCCGCCCTGGTCATATATCTCTCCTCTTTCACATCTTAACACTAAATGGAATGTCTAACCTAGAGGTGCCTTGGTACACTTTTTATAGATGAAATTGACCACCCTTAACTAGTGAGTTGAGATGAGCCACATTTATATCTTGAGTTAGCAATTCCAATCCCTTTGAATATGATCTAGGGTCTCTTTCCTTGTGTTCACACCCTACAATGATGCAACTCCTGAGTAGCATTCAATTTGTTACTTAACAACTTGGAAGAACATTTAAAATGGACTAAAAATATAAAATGCATGAAACTTACATGAGTTAAGCCGAGGAAGAAGAGGTCATACACATGTACTACCTATATCTTGGCTTATAACTACTTGAACCAACTCCTAAGAATATAAATAAGAGATTAAAGGTAGGAGAGGGATATATAGACTCATCCATATTATGATTCTATGAAGGATATAGGCTGAACTACAATACCCTTTGCCCCATTCCTCATCTTGAGAAAAAAACCTTGTTTTTATCCCAGTTTGACTAAGTATCTTCTAAGAGTTGTGAAGCCATGGATATGACGGCTATAAGATGAACTAGAATCACCTTTTCCCCATTCCTCATCTTGAGAAAAAACCTCGTTTTTCTCCAATTTTGACTAAGTCTCTTCCAGAGGTTGTGGAGCCACTCCATGGATCACATTTGGTTATGAGATCAATGTTCTTATGTTGAGATTGAGTTCGAAAGGTGACCAAGGCTAGAAGAACCTGAACTTTAGTGACAAATCCATCACAATAGAATCATGTACAAATTTATGTTGTTTACTTTTAATTATATTAATAAAGAACTCTCTTCTCACATACCTCAATTCCTATTGTTATTCATTATTATGTTTGATATATTTGAATTATGGAATTGTTGATGAGTTAACATACCTGAAGTTAGTTGAGACTAGTGATTTGAATTCATATTATTCATTTAAGATGATAGATTAGAAATGAGAAAGGTATGTTTTGGTTCAATTGTGTGCAAATATCAAGGAGAATATAGTGTTGCATATTTTCTTGATTGAATGATGACAAAGACCAATACCGTAATTTCTTTATTGGGTTTCCCTCTTATCTATTTTCCTTGCATTTCATCTAAAAATAATCTTCCCTATAAACAAATATAGTAGATTTATCTCTTTCTCTTTAAGTGAGATCCTAACCCTCTCATTGGGAAATAGTATTTGACATAGGTTAAAATACCTCTAACAAAAATAGCAACTCCCTCAGTAACGTTTTTTGGAATTCTTCTCCTTTTATGTTGTTTTCCTAGTTTTTGTAAGTTTAGCCTACTTGTTTACTTCCAAATCTATTGGTTTTCTTCTTTTCAAGTTTATGAACATAAATTATTTTTGAGTTTTAGTTCTCATTTCTTAATTTTTTTTCCTACTCTACCTTCTAGTCATGATCCACTTTCTGGATAGTCATGAGCAACTCATGTCCTTCACTTTGACAACTATGATCACATACTTGGGCATGTAGTATTATCTTTTGTTGTATGATCACAACAACATGCATAATATTTTACAAACCTACGAGCTACATATTTGAAATAGAGTTTTCTACAAGATTTGGAAGTTTTGCTCCCTATTTGTAATCCTAGTAGAGAATCGATTTTAGTTTTTTTTCATTATGCTTTCATTAATATAAAAATAATTAAAAATTGAATATTGCAAAGAATCAAAAAGTATTTTCTTTTGGTTCATTTAGGAATTTGCTTGGTAGTTTGATGCATTGTGAAGTTATTTTAATTTAAAGAATAAGATTATGTTTTTTTCCTTTGCCTTTCTTTTTATGAAAATCAAACGGATTTGATCACATTGGTTTGAATATTTTTTCTTCAAAAGTTGCATTGCATTTAGGTTTTTAAAAAGATTTGCTTTGTTTTTGTACTTTTCGTAAGTTTTTTGAATTCAAGTATCTTTTTTTAAGTTTAAATATTTTTTTTCATTTTTCAGACTCATTCTCTATTTGTATTTTTTCACTTTAGAATATCATATGTTTCTCATTTCCACATCCCGCAAAAAAAAAAATAGGCTTTAAAAAATTGGTTAGTTAAAAAGAACTAGACTCTTTTTCTTTAGGGATTTGCAGAGCAAAATTCTCCAAGGCCAAAAAATGAAACTATAAGTTGATTGGAGAGTGTAAAAGTCCTATAGTGGTGAGTGATACTTGTTGGGAAGGTGCCTCTCACACATGCATCAAGAACTAGGGTAAATTTAGTTAAGTGTTGAGATCTCCCCTCACACTTAGTCAATAGGTAGATGCATAATATAAGATTTGATTTAATATGGAATACTACTTTGAGTGTTTCCTTCTTGTTGAAGTTTTGGTTGTAGGACAAATTCCTGTATGTCTCTACCCATTGCAAAATCTTGGTCCATGACTATTTTACCTAGTTTTCAATCATGAATGGGAATCCTTAGTGGCTTCTCCTAGGTTTTGCATAGGTGACTACAAACATAAATTTCTTTTGATACTTGAGGCACATACAAAATCTCTATTGGACCCCCCTTGGAGGTTTCCTTCTTTACAAAGGGGATTGCACCTTGGGTGGCAACTTCAAGTGGTTACTATAACTACTTCTTGCACATTTTATGGTTGGAATTGGGACTTCAACATTCCAATATGACCATTGCAAGGCCTTTTTTAGATCTTTACTATTTTCACTCAAGGATTTAACCACCTTGGGATGACTTTTGGAATAGTGGTTTTGCTTGGATAAATCTTAAAGAGTCTTTTATAGGAGTGTTTTTATTGTATTTATTGACCCCATAGAATACTTTAGATATTTTTTTCCTTTATGAATCATAATTTAAGGTTAATGTTCAATATCAACCAAGGGACCCCTTCGCAGGGGGATCCTTATTATTTTTCTCCATTTGGAAATTTTGGTACCCCTATTGTTGTTCCAGAGTTTATACTTAAGGATTTAAAGTATAAATTCTAGGCATCTAAAAAAGTAAAGAGGGTTTAAAATATATAAAAAGAAAAAAACAGTTCTTTAGGAAATAAGCTATGGCTGATTTCTGAGTTGTCTCTGTCTAGCTTCAAAACGTTCCTGGATGCTTATGTCCTATTCAATGGCTGCCCATGAACGTTCAAGTTCAACCTGGGTGGTGGCAGTTTCTAAGATAGTATTAAACAACGTTAAAGCGATACTGGTCTAATCTGTGAGCCCGAGTTCAACGTTGGGCTGTCTTACAGCAGGTACAGTCATGGAGAAAAAGAAGGTTTAGAAGATTTGCTATTTGATTATCAAGGTTTGTTGTTTCTATTTTAGATTAAATGAGAGAAGTTCCCTAATTTGAATTAATAATGTAACAATTTCAGAGGTCATTTCTCGTTCCTGAGTTAAATCGAAAATAATGTATGTGATGAAAGAAAACAAAAAGTTGTTTAAACAATGTGAGGCATCAATCATGGAAGAATCTCACTTTGTAACAAAACAAGAAATTAGACAATAAACCTTTAATGAAGCATAAAATATGGTGATCTAAATAGTTCACAGGTCTTGTGTCTGCTGATAGCAAACACAAAGGAAAATCTGTAAAACAATTAGATGACTGAATAACAAATAACCACAATAGATGTTGTACTAAGTTTTAGTTAAACATTCATCAAAGATATATAAGAAATGATGCTGAAAATGAAGAAACAGAAGAACACATAACTCAAGTTTGACGGAATATGGAATCTCCGATTTGCATTTGTATTAAGTCTGGTAAAAGATAAATTTCTCTACTACAATCGACCAAAAAGAGCCTTCTCTAAGTTTTTTGAAATTAAATTTATACAAAGGTTGTCAACCCTAGATGGTTGGAACTTTCCTTACTCCTAGACATTTAACGGTTACAAAAAATAAAGACTTGAACCGTTCCACTGGTTTCTTTCCTATCTTCTTACATACACCGGTATAACGGAAAACATGTATTGTTTCGTCATTTATTTGAATTACTTGCTTCACTTGGCTCAAAACACTCGACACACCTCCTTATAAACTGCGCTAATATTTATGAAGGCTTCGATGCATATTTTTCTTCAAACAGATACAACTTCCTCTGAATTTTCGGCAACCTGTCCTCGATCATTTTATCCTCAAATTTTACTGATTGTAACTATAAGTTTGGGTTCACTAGCCATTTGTCCATTTGTGCAACATTGACCTGTATCAACTGTGAAATTTCAACCTGAGCTTCATGTAAGCTTTCTTTTAGGTTCAGTTGATGTCTTATAACATTGATCTTTCCAGGTAGTCCAGGTCAGTCGCCCTATCCAATGTCTAGCAATTTTTTATCTAACAAATCGAAAGTCTCTTCACATTCTTCCTTTATCTCTTTGCCCATTTTCCTACTTTCAGATATATTGGCCTCCCATACCATCAACATGATATGACCTCTGATTTGTTCAGCGACAATTAATTTAGGAGTTGCTGGTACCTCTTCTTTAGCCGAAAATACGACTTCCTTTTGGAAAGCGGCTCGAGCTGCTGTAGCCTCTTTTTCTTTGAAAGAAATGTTCTCCAATGATTGACTTACATCCCGAAAATGGTTTTGAATGATCTCTACTTTATAAAAAAGTTTTTTTGTTCTGCCTCTAGCTTATGGTGCACTTCCAGTGCCTGGGCTTGGAATATTGTTATATTTACCACCTGTCTTTCAGTAGAACTCAATTTATCTCGGAACTTCTTTACTAATTCCTCTTGATTGATGACTTTCCCTTGGATAGCTTGCATCTTCTTACACATCTCATCTAAACTAGACTTGAGTAGTTGAATCTCTTGTTTGTCAGTAACTCTGGCCTGTTCCAGTCCTTTATTTATCTCATCTCTAATATTTTTCTCTCTGTTCCTTATTTGGCTTTGCAACTAGGCTATCATTTGATTCCTTTGCTTAAGCCTTGCTTTCAATTTATCAACTGAAAAAAAATTGGTCGATGCGAAAGCTCCTAAAGATCCTACTACCTCTGTAGCAAAATCCTCATCCTCTAGATTTTGTCCATCAACAAGTACCCTGTTCTTTTTTACCATTGTACCTTCTTTCAGGTGCATTTCTTGTTTCACTATAGCTTTCCTCTTCCTACTGAAAAAGAAGTTTGAGGAAGGTATTTCTTCAATAGAGATTGGGGTAAGATCGCTTATGTACATAACTTCAAGATGGGGAGTCCCAAAAGTTGACTGTAAAGGAGTCAATGTTGTAATAGGGCTGCCTAACTCTGTGAGTTGTGTTCCTTCTGTTGTTTTGGGGATATCGACAAGAATAATTGACGATAAAGGAGGAATCATTTTATTTGGTTTTAAAGGCATCTCGGATTTGGAATCTGTTTCGGACCCTGGATGCTCCGTCTGTGAAGTTTCTTATCTTTGTGAAGGAACTTCATAATTCTTTAGGTTTTCCTCTGTAGTCCTTTTATCCAAATAATTTAGTTCAAAATCTGGAGGTATACATTCTTTGTCTGAAGGAGGGGTTGTCGATTCTCCCTAAAGTATCTTGGGCAACCCAGCTCGTTTGTGCTTTTGGAAAGCAAGAAACCTGGCATGTAGGTCAAGGGGTAACACCTGGACTCTGTCTAATATCTCCTCATAGGCTCTGGCTCCTTTAAATATGTCGTCACAGGGGGAGTCTTCATGCTCATACATTTTCATATTGCAATGAGCTAGATGATTTCCCACAATTTGATATGAATCATGCCTTCTGAGTTCAACATCTACCAGTTTAATGTCTTCAAGTGCTGCAACTTCTACCTTAGAATGGCCAAAATTTAGCAGTGAAAACCTCCCAATCTGTACAGGAAAAGCTGGCCATAATTTTTTATGATCTACTTTTAACTCTTTCCCAATGGATTTTGTTATTATCTGGTATGCCACTTCTCTGCACACTAGTCTGTCAGGGAGAAATTTCGGGAGAGCATGAGGGGGAATTGAACATTCGAAGACTCTAACATAAGAGAAATTCTCTCCGATAAACCAATCTGCAACTGTCTTGAGGATTCCCATGATTTTATCTGAAATCCGAGGGGGTGGGTATCCATACAATATTTGGTGTACAAGAATCACTCCATAGTGACAGATTTCATAAAAGAAATCTTTTTCTTTTTCTTCCCATAGTTGAGAGTGATAAAAATGGATGGGTTCTGCAGAGGTTGGATTCCTTCTCCAATTCATCAATGGGAAAGGGGTCATATAGCAAATAGCATCCATGACATACGTTGCCATATAAAAAGACGCTGGTTGGACTTTTGACTTTTCCATTTGGTACTCAACAATCTCCTTGGTTAGGTTATCTGATAGAATCTTACCCCAGTTAAAAGTGTAACCCTCAACTACCTCGTGTATAATTTTCACCCATTCCGCGTGGAAATGGGTAGGGATTTTCCTCCCAAATAGTCTACACAACATCATTTCTATATAAACTATATATTCATTTAACGATGCTGTGGCATAAGCGCCATGGGTATCAGCTCTAAATTTTGCTGGAATTCCCCACCATCCTTTGATTATATCTGGGTAGGTTTGGTCAAATTATGTACACTCTTTTCGTCGAAACTCTTCTATGAATTTGACATTATAAATATATTTAGAAACAGGGTATAGTCTGTACATTAATTGAATGTGTTTTGGCCTGAATGAGCCAACGACGACCTTTTGATGGTTCGTGATGCTTTTGGTCTACACATCGGTGTTCATCAGACCCCAGTTTATTATGTCATTGTATGGCATGAGCTTCGAGCATGTAGATATTTTATGGAGCTCAGCCTCTGCTGTATCTCTGAGTTTATTTTCAGTCTTATCAATCCTTTCGTTTCCAAAATCGTCTGGGCAATTCCTAACCTCATGCTCCAAGACTTCAAAAATTTGCATCCAGGACCTAACCAAATCCACAACATGTGGTGTGGTATCAGATAGAACATCTGAGTTCAGATTTGAGATTTCATCGGCATCATCACTCTTTTTCTTTGTTTTCCTAGGTCCCATGATTCTTGTGGTAAAAAGCAAGTAGATGTTACAGAAAATAAGGCATAATCTTTCTTAGATACAAATTTCTAAAAAGGAATTTGAATTAGAAACCTTTATTCGCCTTCAACCTTCCTTAATTAGATTGTGCTTCTACAGGCGATAAATTCATTCGCCTTAACGAGGAGAGTACAACTGGAGATACGCATCTTACACTATAATATATTTCATTAATCTATAATAAATGATGCCAAATATTGGCAATTCAAAATCGAGAATTCGAATGAAATGTCTTTGAAAAATCCTGAAAAGAAAAAATGCGAAAAAACAATTTATATCGTTAACCTTTGTTTTGATGTTAAGTTAGTCACACTTAAGAGATTAATACTTTCAGGACTCCATGCTTTGGGTTATTTTGGGTGAGATGATTGATAATTCTCCGATTTCTCGAAATGCGACTGATTAACAATATATTAAGTATGTTTAAACTTTAATTAATCACGATTAAAAGAGATTTCGTGAATTACACATTGGGATTTTGAACTGTCATTTGAGTTGAGATTCCTAGAAATGAAAATACGATAAGCTTAAATTATCGTTAAACGTTTTTAATTATTGTTATTAACTCAGTATAAGTTCTTTTAAATTTACTTTTCGTGACTTTTGTATCGGGACTTTGGGGTTGTCGTTAAATATCAAACTGCTTAAATAGAAGAACCCCAAAACCTGAAACTCTTGAAAAAAATTTCACATTTTGACCCCTTTTTTAAAATCAAGGGCGGCTCCGTAATAATTTTTTATTATTTTAGTTTAAGTATTTTAGGCAAAATAAAGTTTGTTTCAACACCTATCATGGCTATCTTGAATTTTCCTATATTCACTGTAGGGATACCTATTTGGATTTTTTCCAATCTGAATGTCCTAAAAGATCTTGATGATTCCCAGGAAAGAGCCTTATTTCAAGAGAATCAAACCAATTTGGATAATTTACTTTGTTTACAAGTGATCTTGGTTCCTCCTCTTTCTACCTCATCTGGTGAAAGTGTATCCTTTATATTGATTAGTAACTAGAATTATAATAGGAATATGAAGTGGATGAATAAGAAACAAAACCAAAGACAATGGGGAAAGATAACAACCATTGCAAACATTGTTGGAGGAATTGCTATTGTTTAGAAACCTAGATGAATATGATGAACGAAAAAAATTCCCTTTAATATTTACATGGGTGATAATCTTACCAATTTATGTATTTATATCACAAAGATACAAAGAGTATGGTCCCCACTAGGCTCAAGGATCCCCTATTCTTGAACAAACTACTATTATGTAGTATCTTCTTCTTACTCAACCATTGTCGATAAAGTGGCTGATCTTATGCAATCCTTCCTTGATCCCATTCTTCCTTTGAAGAGTGATGTGACCACTGATCAATTATTCTTTACTGATAGTTCAAAACCTTCAAGACATGGGGGCATATTGTTCACTTCAAGTGTGCATCTTCGAAGCTCTAGGTGCATTACCTTTGACTGGAATAGTCTAGTACAGAATTGCCTTCCTTCTTCTCCACGCTTCCAAATAAGGTTTGAAGTTAATTCATGCACAAGTTACCGATATATTATAGATGAAGGATACTCCTCGTGTTTTATCCTCATTTTCTTGGGAATATTTTCATTCTCCTAATCTTGTGTTAGCTACTAACTCACTACTAACTTCTGATAAAAGATATAGTGAACCTTTATTAATTATTCCTCAACCATCTGTCTTGTTATGTGGGAAGACTGTCTAAGTCAATGTTATAGTAACTATGTAAGTCCCATTGGAATTCAATATGATCCTTGGGTTTGACTGCGTATATGATTCTATGGTGTCTATTCTCTTTCACGTGATGCATTTTACTCATAATGAAAGCATCATCATTATTAATCAACTCATATTTAGTGATTCTCATCCTTGTTTGAATTTACACCATGTTGTCCCTTTATTTATTCTGTAGTTTTGATGGAATCCATTGCACTGCAAGAAATTAACCTCATATTATGTGGCCTCATACTCCACATGTTCAATTTCTTCTGAGAATGAACCTTTGTATTTTTCTTTAGAATTAGTTTTGGCTATCGACATGGGGACATACCCAAAGGGGGAATTTGATTTGCATTGGACAATTATATTATTTTTCATATATCTCGATGCTTTATGGGTGAAAATGTTTGGAGGAATCAGCGTGCAGAGCCATTTCAACAGTTGGTTGCAATTTGAAAATTTGGGTCCAAAAAAACATTTGAAATATTATTGAGCCATTTTTAGGCATAAAACAACACATTTTTATGGTCGAAACCTTACTATTGTGCCTTCGGTTATATTATACACATTGAGACCTTTATAGTGGTGCAAGAATTTCCTAAATAGGAGTTTGTATGCGAAAGATATGCCTCCCACATTTGATCACCATGGTGTGAGAATATGCCACTTCAACTCCCATTACTTAAACATGTGGGGCTAGACATGTAGTGTATTTTCTGGAACATTCTAGAAGGTGAAAAGATGATCACTAATTGAGGTTTGAGGAATACAATGCCCTAACCCTAGATGACTATTAGGCTATGTTAAATATTGTTTCGCTAGGAGGAGAAGGGGTTCCATTCTTTTTCATTGTATCTTGTTCCATAGCTAGGAATAACAGTTGAGAGTGGTATTTTTGTGATCATAACATAGGAGGAGAGATTATGTAATATCCATACAGGCCACTGTGTTAAAAGAAACTACGTAGAGAGTGTCTCTTTCTTTGTAGTTTCATTTGAAGAAAATAAAGGAGAGTGACCTCACCTTCTAGATAGGTTTTCTCCCATATTGGGTTTCCCGGGTTATATCGTGTGTTTATTTGTGGATGGTGTGTGAGTATTTATTTATGTTCTCTATTTTTCACATTTTATTTATTTCATATATTTAAGAAGAATAAAAAAAACCCAGTAATTAAAGAATCTTAGATCTAAGGAAACTAACCTTCACAATAAAGATTTCAATAATTTTATTAGATATGTTTCCATGAACTATCCAGTGGAATATCCATGACAGTTCATAGATCATGATTGGATCCTTCTCTCCTCATATTGGTTCAAGTGAATTTTCTAACATAATTTGTATTCAGGATGATTCTATTCCCTTGAAGGAATATCTAATAGAGGTTATACTTGATTTAGAAATTCCTTTAGATGACTTTTGTTCCATCCTTTCCAAATACAATCTCCCTAGATTCTATCCATTTGCAATTGAATACAACTTTAAATTTCCCTCTGATTTTTATCTCTTTAGTTGTAGATCCTCACATGTTCACATTTTTTTTCTTTGGACTTCTCATCAAGATACAAGTAGGTTGTCCCCTTGAGAATGATCTCTTTTATTTTAAATACTTAAATTTATCATTTTAGGAAGATCTTTTTGGTTGTAAATCCTCAATATTTTCCCTTGAGTTTGATCTCTCTTGCTATAGATCCTTATACTTAGTCTCTAAATCTAATCCATTTGGTTATAGATCCTTAGATTTATCTCTTGAATTTGATCTCTCTACCTTGTTGGAATTATTGGCATTGATTCCAAATGATTAATGTTGTCATTAATTTCTATTACAACATTACAATACACATACATTTCCAAGATTGATTTACACATAGGTTTACAAGTATATTAAAAAATGGGTGCATGTGAAAAAGTAAAAAGTGAAATGGCAGTATCAAACCAATGGGTTTGGGTATTTTTCTATGGTATTTGCCCATGGTATTTGAAAAAGTAAAATAAAAGAAGAGTTAATTATTTAATTAATGGACATCTCCCTTAATGAAGGGTTATGAAAAAGTATAAAATGAGAAAGTATTGAGAGAAAGTGTGTGGGTGAAATATGTAGTAACCTTTGAAGAAGTGGATGAGAAAAAAATGAATATCATTCCAAAAGGGAATAATTGAAAAATCAGTTTAAGGTCATCTTGGCATTTTTGCGATAAATTGTTTAATGGGTCATCTCAGACCTTGAAATTTTGAGGAGATATAGGAGAGATTTCTATGTAAATGTATTCAAACGTTTAGATGTTGGTTCACTATACTTTAGGATATATGACCTGTGGAAATTAGGATTTCTGAATGGTCCTTGTTATTGCACAAGTTGTAGGTTGGGAAAATCCCAACCCAAACACCAATTGGCGACAACTTAGAGACAACCTACCCACTGTCACCTTAGGCAGGTGTTCCTGTCACTTTAATAGAGGTGATATAGTCACCTGAAGGGGGGAATCCCGGTGACCCTAGGGGGAATTGAGATGAAAAATGATAAGTATGAATGGATGTCCCTAGAGGTCAATTCTAAATGGTAGGAATATATTAGAAAAGATTCTTGGGGAGGCTTAAGGGTTTCCAAGTGAGTTGAGTGACCTGCCGAGAACAAAGTACTTGCCCAAGACATAATGAAAATCAAGGATGCTTGAAATATGTTAGTTGGACAAGAAAGTTAATCTTTCTGTCCCTAATTGCAGAAAATGTAAATGATGTATATCAACTCGTAAAATATAGTAAATGATTCAAAATAAGTGCTAAAAATATGATCGTATAAGAAAGAGACAATCTAGCAAAAGATAGCTTAACTTCAACAATGAAAAAGCAATATTCTAGCACCAAAGCAAGGTTGAAACAAACTCATATTGCAATGATATTTATCAGGCTTATGTCTTTAGAAGACCAATATTTATAGCAGAAAAATAAGCCACTAAAATCTACTTCTAACTAGCTCAATCAGTGCACTAGGGTTAATAGAGAGTTAGGGAAAAAATGTAGCAAATTCCTAGGGTTAGTTTAGGAGTTATGAGGGGTTAGAGAGTTAGTTTTAGGCATACCTAATGGATGCAGGTTATTTTTGTAACAACAAAAAGAATTAATGGTTGAAAATGGATGCCTCAATGAGGCAAGAGAGCCAAAGGCTCAATGAACAACTTCCCAAAGAGACAACTTTAAAACTTGAAAATTTCATGTTTACCAATGAAACAGTTTATTTCTCCAATGCAACAAATAATGACTAGTTCCTTTAATTATTGGGTTAATGGAGTCAAGAAAAGAAATATCTAGAGGTAATACCTCCTTGGGGGTGTAAATCCTCTTACTCCCCAAGGAAAGTATCCCTAGCTAGGCTTTAGGCTAAGAGGGTGTATGAACTTATACTTATCTTAGAAAACCCTTGTTAAACCAATACAATTTAAGAATAAAATTCTGGATGATAAGGTGGGGGTGTATGCTCTTATACTTTCCACCTAGCTCTAGAAAAAAACCTTGTTTTGAACACAAATGATAATACAATGCAAAAAAATCCCTTACTAATTCATGGAAAATTCTAAGATAAACCACCACAATAGCAAAGAAGATCCTTCCAAGTCTAGTGCATCAGTTCTATCAACAAAAAACAAAAAATATATCCATATACAAGAGAACAAGAGAGAAACTAGCCAAACATAACGAAAATTTCAGTCCAATCCTTCTCAAAATGAGAGAGTTATGATTTAAAATGATATCTTATGATATATATTTATAGAAAATGTCACTAACATAGTTTATCCACATTAGAAAGGGTAAAAAATAATACAAGGGGTCCACAACCCTCATCTTATCCCTTGAAACCAAATAATGTTAAATAATTCATCCTTAAATTCACTTTTACACAAAAAGCAACCCTAACTTAAGGTGATGTCACCCCTTTAGGGGACATTTTGACACTAGAAGCAAATCGTTGGAGTTAGAGATGCATCATTAGGCCTCCAAAGGCCACATGTCAATCATATAGGTCATATTCTCATGTTTAAGGCCTTCCTCTCCTCAAAACGTCCATGTGTCAATGAGCAATAAATTCACCACCAAACCCTAGCCCTCCTAGGTGATGTCATGCCTCTAAAGGTGACATTTTGCCTCTCCTAGGAAAAACATTTGGCATGTGAGGGATAGGTCATGTCTTTTAGGTTGTCTTCTATGCCTCTAATGGTATGTCTCTCTCATCCTAGATGAGGGCCCTTGACATCCAACCTATGGGCTTCAAGCCACATGGAAGCCTAAGCTAGGATTCTTCCTCCAAACCTATCCACCAACTAGTTCCTGCAAAGACAAATAAGCACTCCCTCCAAGGATCTCAAGTAAAAATATCATGATGAGTAAATCAAATAAATAAATGGTCCACCTAAGCATGTTCATTGAATATAACCCTATCAAAAAAGTAAGTGCTCAAAGACATTATGCGACTTTCCAATCTTGGATATGGGAGGGTTGACGAGGTGTCCTATCGGGTAGATATTACCGTAGGTCAAGGATTGTTTCTCAAGTGATACCTCTCTAATCCATGTGAATTAGATGAAGTGGTTAAGGATCAAGACTCAATGGGCATGGGGTTCATGACATACAAGGGGCTGTAGTGTCTCATTCATGGGTGCCTTTGTAGAGGGTGTGTGTCACCTTCATTTGCAATGCAATTTTTCCAAGCCCATCCTCTTGCTATTATTTTGTTTATTTCATGTTTTAAAGGATGAGTTGAAGGTAATTTTCCTAGTGTGGTGTC